>CM076572.1:392928109-393130127 GCA_034641835.2 Pinus albicaulis | reverse complement strand
TTCTGATTTTGAAGCTTGATATGAGGAGCTGGTATATTAGACTTGCAAAAGGAGGAAGTATGAGTAATAATGAGCTCATACGGTCAGCAGTATGTCAAGGTGACAAGCTAAAGGTAACACTTCCATGTAGCTTTTTAATTGTGTCCATAAATGTAGTAGCAATTGTACTTGCTTTAAATGGATGAGATAATGCACAAAAGTGTGCATACTTGGTAAGCCCATCAACTACCACCATGATGACACTCTTTCCTTCGGACATAGGTAAACCTGTGATACAATCCATTGAAATCTCCTCCCAACGTTGACTTGGAATGGATAAAGGTTGTAGAAGACCCGAGGTCTTAATTGTCTCAACTTTATTCAGCTGGCAAACCAAAAATTCCGCCACAAACTTTTGAATATCAGATTTAAGGCCATCCCAAAAAAATTCTTTCTTCACCCTGTGGTAAGTTTTTAAAAATCCTGAGTGTCCTCCTAAAGGAGAAGTGTGCAATTCCATAAGAATCTTTTGTTTTAGTTGGGAATTCTTACAAAGATATAAGCGATCTTTGTACCATAAGGAATCATTTTTCCAACTAAATGTATCAGATGTACTAGGATCTTGCTAGAACTTTTGAATGAGTGTCCATACATCTTTGTCCTTCTTCCATTCATCTCTTGCTTCGGTTATCCAATCTGGTTGGATAATAGAAATGGCACAAAGCAATGCTTCCACCTCTTCATTCTTTCTTGAGAGTGCATCTGCAACAACATTAAGCTTTCATTTTTGTAGATTATTTCAAAGTCATAACCCAACATCTTTGTGACCCATTTTTGCTGCTCTTCTGAAGATAGTCTTTGTTCCAAAAAGTGTTTAAGACTATCATGATCCATTTTTACCTTGAAGTGTCTTCCCATTAGGTAAGTTCGCCATTTCTTTAGTGCATGCAGTATTGCTAACATTTCCTTCTCATAAATAGGTTTCTGTAAATACTTTCCTTTGATTGGACGACTTTCAAAAGCAATGGGTCTTCCTTCCTGCATTAAAACAGCACCAATTCCATTTCCTGAGGCATCACATTCCGCAATAAAGGTTTTTGTGAAGTCTGGCGTAGCTAAGACTGGTGCTAGGCACATTGCCTCTTTAAGATGTTCAAAGGCCTTAGTTGCTTCAGGAGTCCATGAAAATGCATCTTTCTTCAATAATGTTGTTAGAGGTGCCACTATTCTCCCATAATTCTTAACAAACTTGCGATAATACCCTGTTAACCCGAGAAATCCTCGCAACTTCTTTATGGTTGTGGGGACTTTCCATTCCTTAATGGCTTTAATTTTGTTAGGGTTTACTTTAACACCCTCGTGAGATACAATATGACCCAGATATTCCACCTCTTGTACTCCAAAGAAACATTTGGATGTTTTTGCATATAATTGTTTCTCCTGTAATAATTTGAGCACCCTGTCAACATGTTCAACATGATCCTTCCAAGACCTGCTGTAGATTAGTATATCATCAAAAAATACTAGCACAAATTTTCTAAGGGTTTGAAAATGGAATTCATCAACCCTTGAAATGTAGATGGTGCATTGGTAAGGCCAAAAGGCATGACCAAAAATTCATAATGACCCTCATGAGTTCGAAATGTTGTTTTTGGAATATCTTCAGTCTTCATTCTAATTTGATGATATCCCGAATGAAGATCCAACTTGGTAAAATAAATTGCTCCATGTAATTCATCCAATAATTCATCAATCACAGGAATGGGAAATTTATCTTTAATGGTGAGCTTATTGAGCTCCCTATAATTCGGACACATTCGCCATGATCCATCCTTCTTGTGTACCAATACTACGGGAGCAGAGAAAGAACTTTGACTAGGTTGAATTATACCCGCCTCTAACATTTCTGCAATCATACGTTCAATTTCGCTCTTTTGGAAGGAAGGATATCTATAAGGCCTGATGTTTGGAGGAACACTTCCTGGAATCAAATGAATAGCATGATCATGATCACGAATAGGTGGGAATCCTTTGGGAGTTTCAAACACCTTGGAATGATTGTCCAAGACTTGTTGGAGATCTGCAGAAATAGATGATTTTGATGTCGGAACTTCTAGTGAGCATAATTGTGCAATTACGCCTCGTTGTTCTTTCTTTAGAAGCTTTGTCATGATATTAGAGCTTATTATCCTTCCCGGCTTCCCTTCAATACCCCGTAATTCGACTTCCTTTCCTTCTGAAAAAAATTTCAAGAAAAGTTCTTGAAAATTAAAAGCTACCGTCCCCAAAGATTGTAACTATTGTACTCCTAGTACAACATCAGCACCTCCCATAGGAATGGAAAGCATTGGACTAGTCAATACATATTCCCCCATGGTTAGCTTGATATTATGGCATTTTCCGGAGCAATTTATAGTTCCTCCATTTGCAACCATCACTTGACATTCTGGTGTTGGGTATAGGAAACAATTTAATTCCTTGGCTACCTTACAATGAATAAAATTAAGGGTGCTACCTGAATCAATCAACACTATTACCTTTTTCTTCTTGATTTGTCCTTGTATCTTGAGAGTTTGAGGAGTGGTAATTCCTGCCAGTGCATTACACCATATGGTCGGATTCATTTCTTCCTCTTCTAGGGTTGGTTCCTGGTGTATATCCTCTTCTTGTTCATTTTCTTCTTCCTCTTCACAATCTATGTAAAATAATTTCTTCTCAAGACACTTATGACCTTTAGTGTATTTGCTATCACAACTATAGCAAAGCCCTTTTTCTCTTTTTTCTTCCAATTTTTGTGGTGTCAACCTTGTAGGTTGTGGAAATCTAGACGTAGCAACACTTCCTTCTTTATAGAATTGAGTGGTAGGCTTCCTTGTTGCCATTATTTTACATTCAACTTTTCTTGCCAACCTGAATGCCTTCTCCAATGAATCTGGTTCCAAAACATGAACTTCATGTTGGATGTTATCCTTTAAAGTGCCTATGAAGAGATCGATCCTGTGTTCCTCTGGAATATCAGTTACCCTTATATTCAATTTTTGGAATTCCTCAATGTGTTGCCCCACTAAACCCTTTTGTTTGAGATTTATCAATTGGCTAAAGAAGGTGTTGCTCTTTGTATCCTCATAATGTGCTATCATTTCTTCCGTAAAAATCGACCAAGTGACAATTTTTTTACGGGAGCAAAGCCATCGATACCATACAAATGTATTTTGTTCTAAATGTAAAGTTGCAATGCGTACCTTTGTGTGTTTTGCACGTTATGGAGATCAAAATATTGCTCCATCTGTAGTATCCATGTTACAGGATCCTTTCCATCAAACTTCCTCATATCCATTTTTGGAATATGGTGGTTCTTCCCGCCAACATTATAGTTTATGAAATCATGATTAACATTGATTTTGTTCTCATCATGAGGTTCTTCTACTATATTTTCACCATTAGGAAACATTTCTTGTATCAACTTTGTCAAACCTTCGATGTCTATTTTTAGATCATTCTTCATGTTTTCCATGTTGTATTTCATGTCATCCATCTTAGCTTCCATGCCATCCATCTTAGCTTCCACGCCAGCTTCCATGCCATCCATCTTAGCTTCCACGCCAGCTTCCATGCCATCCATCTTAGCTTCCACGCCTTTCTTCAAACCATCCATCTTCTCTTCCATGCCTTTCTTCAAAACTTCCATTTCATTTTTTGTTGCTCTTTGCGAGAGTGAAATTTGTTGCACTTGCTCTTGTAATTTTGATAGATCATGTTGCAATTCTTCATCTTCATGAATCATAGTAGAGCCTTCTGAAGGCTTAATGGGTGTTGAATTATTTTTATGGGGCATATTTTAGAACCCAATACTGATATCTATTCTACAATATGCCATTGGAATCAATTCAAATTGATTCTTCAAACAAGACTTATGCAATTCGGAAAACAAATACACACCTTTTTCTTGCTTTTGAGGAGCTTGATATTGAAATTGGATTATCTCTGTGATTGCAGCACTTAAATATCTGAATTTTGGTACCAACGTAGCTCTCTGAATTATATTTCTAATGCCATAGTTCTGACCTGATTTTGATTCTCCAAGAAAACGTTGTGTCGAATCTCCCACATTGACCTAATTATGGACTGGTGCAGTAGAGCGAACTTGTATGACTTGCCACGTGTCATTGTTTCGTTCTTTCTCTCTAAAATTGATAGCCAAGAAACTAAATTCCATGTGCTTGCGACCAATTTTTACGGCACTCCAATCCGATGCCCAGAGAGAGAGTTATTGAATATTTACCAATGATCACCTCTTTGAGATGAAATTGTGGAGCCTCGAGAAAGCACTACCTTCCACAGATCATATCTCCAAAAATATTGCGAACCAAGCTCAAATTTTCTTGAAGACCTTTTTCAGATTTAAGCTTCATACCATACAAATTCTCTAGACTGAAACCTTCATACAAAAAAAGTTATAGCGAAATTCCACGATGATCTTTTAGGATCCCGCAAAAATACCTAACTTCCACAGATGATATTCGCAGTCATTACATGCAAGCTTCTAAAATTTTTAGAAAAAGCTTACTCAGATTTCGTCGCACCTCTAAAATTTCTTCTCAACAAACTTCGTAGAAAAAACGTTATAGCAAAAATTCCATGATGACCTGTTTGGAGCAGCGAAACCCTAGAATCCAAACCTATGATACCAAATGTTGTGAAACCAGCTCCAAAAATAGAAGAAAAGAGATATCAATGAGTTAGAAATAAGCCACTTCGAGGGGGCAACCTCCAATACATTACATGAATGAACAACTCTTGGATTATACAAATTACAAAACCTCCTTTTTATATATAGGAGTCCATGGGGCCATAATGTAATCCTAGTAGGGCCACAATGTAATCCTAGCTGACCCAACAATAATAATTTAAGGGCACAATAATAACAATATGGGGGTTACAAGGAAGATAATAATAACAATATGGGGTTACACTAACAAAATAAGGGACTATACTAGTCATATAGGGACCCCAACAATGCATATGGGAAATAAATAGGAGTGAGGGAATATATTTCATGAGATGCCTTGACGGTTGAAATTTTATAGAGAAAATAAGGTATATTTATCTACAATTACAGGAGACTGCAAAAATCACATGATAAATATAAGGCTAGGCATGATCAACATAAAATAGATAAATCGTTCAAGGTGGGAGATAGAGTACGACTACAATTGAATAAGGAGAGGTTGTAGGGGAATAGTAATAAAATCAAGGCTTTGAGGTATGGTCCCTTTGAGATATTGGAAAAGGTGGGTGATAATGCATATCGCATTAGTTTACCACCATATATGTGAATTTTATCATCTGTGAATGTGGAGAATTTGAAGAGGAACATGTCCTATGTTTTGTGGATGATTTGGCCTCATATGCTTTGACGAATATGATAAAAGAAACAATTTTATAGGAGAGGTCGAGAACTATAAGATAGGGGAAGCATTACCATTGGCAGATTGGGTTGAAAGAACAAAATCCAAGCAAAGCGAAATGGTACACCAGATAGAAGGTGGAGGAAAATTTTCCTCACATCGTTTAGTAGAATATTTTTGGGACCAAAGTTTCCCAAAATGGGGTGGTGTGATCCAAATTAAATAATTATATTTTTTTTCATCCATTTAATTACATTTAGAGTGGAAAATGTGGAGGAATCATCTCATGAAACCATTTTGACCGGTCAGACCCATCTTGGTAAAACTAAGTACGTAACCTTTCGAGACTGTTTTGAGGCATAAAACAACGTTTTTTGGGGAAAAACATTTCTACTATAGGACTGTTGATTTTCATGCTATTTGAGACAAAAATATATTTCCAATGACATAAGAAGCATGGTAAAGAGAGTCATAATATGTATGAAAAAATTATGCCACTTAGAAGTTGAACTTCCTGCTCTCACACCAATAATTTAGGAGGATGTCTCATTGGCCACCACTATTCATGGAAAAGGAGCCACCCACGTGATCATGATGTATAATAATATAGAAGATTCTATATTGTAACTTTGGTTATGAGTTGAGGTATTCAAACTTAACCACTAGTAGGATATCATGTTGTGTTATAACTATGCCACTAGGTGTAAGAGCCATTCCATTATTTCAAGTGCATTTGTTCCATAATTGAACAAAAATGGCTAGGAGGGATAGGAGGTAGAGTACACAGAGAGGATTTATGAATTATAGTAGCCCATGGCTCACATTACATACTTCTTTGTACTTACAACAATATTTACTCATAGAGAAAGAGAATGAGGCAACCTCACCTTCCAACTGGGTTTCCTATAGAAAGTATTATGTGTTATGTGTGTGTGAGATTTTATTTTTCATTTCTCTATTTTTTGCATAATTTTCATCTTCATGCATTCACTATTAACAATAAATATAGAGATCGATAAGTCTAATAAAACTTCAATAGTGTAGAATTTCCTATTTTTAATATAACGTTATCATATCTATTGTGATGAATTTTCTAGCGAAATATCCACGACAATTTATAGATCAAATATAGATTAAAGAAAAATATATTAGGTGTATATATTTCTAAACTCATTGCAGACATTATGAGTTCATGGTGGTTCCTTTTGGATTAACCAATGCACCATGTGTTTTTATTACCATAATGAATGATGTCTATAGAGAACATTTTGATTTTTTTTTTTTATGTTTTTCTAAATGATGTCTTTGTGTATTTTGAATTATAAGAGGATCATGAGAAACACCCAATGTTGAATTTATACGTCCTAATAGTGCCACGGACCATGGATATGCAACTTAACAAATAAACAAACACATAATTCTGAAAACAAATGCTCACACACACTATTCCACCTACCTACATGTTCCAAGAGCTCACCTATTTATACAATTGGATCATAAACAAATGAGGTTCTAGATCCTAAGCTAACTCCCAAAATATCTCTCCTAATCCCTAACATCTCTCATCTAATCTCTAAAATCTCTCATCCAATCCCTTATCCCTAGATACGACCTAACTATCCATAATGGTCTCAATCCTTCTGCAATCTTCTCAAACCTTCCCCTATTTACAATAATTCCAATTCTCTCCTAAGAACTATAGAAAACTACATTAATTAATTAAACCCTCACTATAAAAACTACCTCATTTAGTAAATGAATAACCTGGGGTAGATTCTCCTGCAGTAGGTTCCCAAGGTAAAATGAAAACATGGTCTACTAACCATTAGTCTTCATAAAATGTTAATAATCCTCCCGGATCCCAAAATTTAAATGGCAGTAAATTATTTTTTTTGGCAGGTTGTCGATGTTTTGTGTTTCTAGGCTTATGATGTAGGTGTCCCTTATTCTTATTGATTTATGCTTCTTTCCTTAGCGGTATATGTTTATTCTCCATGAATTCACTAGGATACCAAACATTTATCATTATTTTCTTCTCCTCCTCGAAGTCACTTCATTGTTGCCACTTTGCTGCTAAATTTTCTTCATTGAAATATCATCCTTGTCCTTTATAAAATTGTTGCAGTCCATGATCATTTCATTTTCATCACAAATTTTATTTTCATTGTTCAACCAATCCTTTAAAAACTCTATTTCTGCAACAATATCCTCCATATCTATGCCTTTGTATACTTGCATAGGTTCCTGCAATGGTTCCTGAGCTACTTAATTCCCAAATTACTCTCAGTTTATTTCGATTCTCCACTACCTGCGAGCACAAAACAAGTATTAGTTTAAAACTCATGAGACTTGGAGGTTTCGCTTATGGGTTCCTGCATATGTTCCTTATGTAGCATACAATCTTTCAATGGTTTTTCTTCAGAATAATTTATGGTGTCATTTGTGGGAATTGAACCCATGTCCACATCATCATCATCGTCACCCAAAAATGATCCTTGCTCAGGTTCACAAATATTTTTCTAGAATTTCGGTTTGTGCTTCAATCTTCTCTCCATCGATTGTTTAAATGGCCATTTAATTGTCCTTTTTATTACCAATCCATGTATTTATATTTGTAATATCTCTAGCAACATGTCTAGTTGTGTCTTTAATTCAACACACACTCTCACTCTTCATCATTAATACCAACTGCTATGGCATTGTTGTTTTGACTTTTCTCTCAATACATATTCATCTTTTGTTGTGAAATTCACCATGTTCACTGTAATCTGCAATCAAGTTGTCTCCTCCAAACATGGCGAACAGTTCACTTCACTTGAACCATTCTTTATGAAAAATCCTTTCTCCTAAAAATTATAGTATTTATTTTTTTACAATTACCAAATTCTCGGGTGTCGAGCTCTGCCGATCATGCACCCAATTAAATTCACAAACTCTAAACTTTGACTTGATTTAAGACTCTTTGACTCCAGAATAGACATCGACTCTTCATTAATGGACATTGGATGAAAAATGCACCCTTTTATATAATAAATCAATGGTGGATTTTGACTTTAACTTGACTAGAGCTATAACAATTTCTTCATTTGACCTTGACATCCAATTATTACAACTCCTTTTATCAAATATGTCTCCTCACTCGATCAATTACATGACCCTTGAATTGAATTTTACATTGAATTTTTTTACATTAAGGAATTATCGAACTTATGAATTGACCCATTTTAATAGTTTTGATGACTTTTATTAAAATTTCTTCAATTTAACAAGTAATTCACCATATCTATTTATTTATTATTCACATCTCAAACCCATACATGGTTTTATGAAACCATATATAACCCACTCAAAATTGTGTGAAACAAATTACTTCTCCTCCACCATGCTTTACAACATCAATTTACTTTCACCTTTGATATGACCCTTTTACTTATACTATTTACTTTCACCACTACTAATTATCTCACACTTTATCTTTCCATAAATTCACACTTTCATAAAAAATTATCTTATTACTCCACAAAACTTCTTATATCTCCATTGAATTTACAAATTTAAAATAAATAGAAAACCTTTTATTTTCTTACTTGCTTTTGCATGAATCTTAATAAATTTAAATAAAAGCTTTATGAAATCACTTAAAAGTGATTTAACCTTTCCTTTCCAATAACCTTTATCCATGTAAAAGCATAAAACTACGCACCATAAAGTAACTCTTTGGATAAAAATTTCAAAATTTTCTACTACTTTTACCAACCCAAAAAAATTAGCGCAGGTACACCATTTAAAGATGTGGAATTGGAGATCTCTATTATTTGTCATGGGCGAGTGCAAGGTTGTGGAATTGGATATGGGAAACCTCTACCCACATGATTTCGATCACATCCTCTATGATAGCTATGGAGAGAGCTCCATCTCTGCCGTGAAGGCACAAAAATTCAAATGGCCTAAAATTTTTACCGAAGTCGAATCCTAGAGAGAATATTAGATTGTTGATAATATGCGCATAATTCGACTAGTAGTTGAAACACAATACGAGAATTTATTGCTCGTATGTATACTAGCAATTGTACCAAATGTTGCAAAGGAAATTTCATAAGTCATAGCATATGAAAAAAAACATAAATGAAGAGTGAAGTGATATGTTATAGTCCCTTATAAACACATAGAACATAACATATTGCAATACACTTTTTAATACATTGATTCATTTATCTGAATTACGTTAGTTGAGATTGTTAATAATGTACTCCTTTAAAATTATTAACATCTACCTTGAAAGAGAAATGGCCTCCCAACCAAGACCATGGATTCCATAGGCAACAATTACTTCACTTCATGATAGCACTTTTTTTCTAGACAACTAATCAACAGACATGCAATCACCTGTAGTTGGCATATGTGTCAATTAGGGTTGTTATTGTAACAAGATATCCACTTTTAATTATAGAACCATGAATCAAATTACATTGTTTCTGAGATGATAAATGAGCACACTTACCAAAGTGATTGAATTAGGTTTCACATCAAACCCATTTTGGATCAACACTCAAAAATCTGACTCGAAGTCTCTTCTAATTATGAAATCATGGATCCACTTGCAACCCCTAAATGGGCACATGTCATGAGAACAGTTACCATAGTGGAACAATTTGAAGTCACATTTTTTTTTAGGAAAAAGAACAATTGATTATTGAATGATGTATTAAAAAATAAAACATGTTTACATCTTTAGAAATAGAGATATTTATAGGTTTTAACCCCGAACAGAAATATCTACACACGATTCTTATAACAGAAAATAAACAATAGCAAGAGCATAAAACATAAAACAGATAAACACAGAGATTTTCCCCTGGATCCCAAATCGGGACGACCAGCTTGATTTTTCATTATATTCCTTTTAGTGTTACAACACATATATATACATACCGGAGCATACATAAACCCCAATCCATTAACCCTGGATTAGAACATAACCGTAGTTCCCTTGACCGGATCTACAAAAATACCAGGGGCCGAAAACCATCGAACCCCAAAACCATGTGCAAAACCATGCACAAAACCATGGGCAGATCCGCCTATGAGTGGGTCCGCACAAAAACCAATTTTGGCCGGGGCGCTGCCCCGGACCCCAACGGTGGGGACTGCTTCGCCCCTCGTGACCCCCCAACTACGCCCGACGCAACATACAGCGTGTGGGGCTAATCGTGGAAAGAATATAACACATACCCAACATTCTCCCACTTGTTGTTTTCTTTCCACAAGGGGCCACAGGAGAGCTTATTCATTGGCCCAATTCTTCAACACCCATTGTTTCTCTACACCAAGAGAACTTCTGAGTGCTCACAGACTTCGTCAATGCATCTGCAACATTCTTCAAAGTGTCCACCTTTAACAGCAACACCCTTTTAGCCTCAACCATATTTCTAACAAAGTGATATTGAACATCAATGTGCTTTGTCTTTGAATGATAAGCAGGGTTCTTAGCCAAGAAAATTGCACTTTGGCTATCACAGTCTATCCTTATAGCTTGCTGTACCAATCCCATACTTGAACACAATCTCTGCAACCAAACTGCTTCCTTGCTTGCATGAGTGGCTGCTATGTATTCTGCCTCTGTAGTTGAAAGAGCCACTACAGACTGTCTTTTACTCATCCAACTGACTGCGCCTCCAAATAGGCTAAACACATGCCCACTTGTAGATCTTCTTTGGTCCAGATCTCCAGCCCAGTCTGCATCAACAAAACCACGAATGTCCAACATTCTTTCCAATCCTGGTCTTCCCTGGTAGCACAAGCCATAATCACTAGTGCCACGTAAATATCTGAAACCCCGCTTCACTGCTGTCCAATGCTCCTTCCCTAGGTTTGACATAAACCTACTCAATACTCCCACTGCATGTGCAATGTCTGGTCTAGTACAGACCATTGCATACATCAGGCTACCCACTGCACTTGCATATGGAACACGGGACATATACTTCTCTTCTTCTTGTGTCTTGGGACACTGTTCAGCAGACAGCTTTACACCTACAGGAATAGGAACCTTCACTGGTTTACTATCCTGCATATTGAACCTCTGCAATATAGTCTCAACATACTTCCTCTGGTTTAACCAGAGCTTCTTCTTTGCCCGATCTCTCTTAATTTCCATGCCCAAAATATAATTTGTAGCACCCAGATCCTTCATGTCGAATTTGGAGAACAGTTGGGTCTTCAAATCTTGGACAATTTCTTTGTCATTTCCAATCAACAACATATCATCCACATACAAGACCAAATAAATAACACGGTCACCAATTAATTTAAAATAAACACAGTGATCCTCCTTGCTTCTGGTGAAGCCAAGTCCTCGTATATAGGTATCAAATTTCTGATACCACATCCTTGGTGACTGCTTTAACCCATACAGAGACTTCTTCAACCTGCATACCAGTTCTTTCTTACCCTTCACCATAAAGCCTTCAGGTTGCTTCATGTAGATCTCCTCTTCTAGATCCCCGTGAAGAAATGATGTCTTCACATCCATCTGTTCTATCTCAAAATCAAATGCAGCAGCAACAGATAAAAGTAATCTAATAGAAGTAACCTTGGCAACAGGAGAAAAATATCACCAAAATCAATTCCCGGCACCTGGGAATAACCTTTCGCTACCAACCGAGCTTTGTATTTCTCCACCTTGCCTTCTACATTCATCTTCTTCTTAAACACCCATTTGCTCCCAATGGGCTTCCTTCCACCTGGCAACTCCACCAAATCCCATGCATCATTTTTGTGCAAGGATGCCATTTCATCAACCATGGCCTCCTTCCAGAGTTTTCCATCCGAATCACGCTTCCCGACAGCCTGGGGTTCATCGCTATAGTTATGAAACTCCAATGCAGCGTATGGACTATACCTTTCTGGTTGTCTCCTTTCTCGAACTGATCTTCTAACAGCTGGAGTTTGTGGCTCTTCCTCTTCTGAGTCTTCTTATGTTGTAGAGTCTGATTCATCCTCCTTTAGCTCAAACTCTATCTTCTCAGGTTCCTTTGGTAGGACTTCATGTTTAACAATATCTTTCACCTCTCTAAACACCACATCTCAGCTGTACACAACCTTCCTTGTTTCTGGGTTCCAAAGCTTGTAACCCTTTAAACCATCCTTATACCTAATAAAGATGCACCTTTCAGATTTATTATCCAACTTGGTCCTTTTCTCCTTTGGAACATGTACATATGCATCACATCCAAATACCCTTAGATGTGAAAGATAAGGTTTCTTTCCAGTCCATACCTCATGTGGGGTCTTATCCTCCAACGCTGATGAAGGTGATCTGTTAACTAAGTAACATGCAGTCTCCACTGCCTCTGCCCAAAATTCTTGTCCTAACCCGGTACCACTGAGCATGCTTCTTGCCTTTTCCATCAACGTTCTGTTCATTCTTTATGCAACTCCATTTTGCTGAGGTGTGTATGGAGTAGTCTTCTGCCGTGCTATACCACACTTCTTACAGAACTCTTCAAATTCCTTCTTGCAGAACTCCCCACCATTATCTATCCTCAACGCCTTTATCTTCTTCTCTGTCTGATTTTCCACCAGAGCCTTAAATTCTTTAAATTTGTCAAAGACTTCAGATTTCTTCCTCAAGAAATATATCCATGTGTTCCTTGAGAAGTCATCTATGAATGAAACATAGTACACAGACTTTCCCAGTGATGGAACTGACACAGGTCCAAACACATCACTGTGCACAAGTTCTAATATCTTGTTTGCCCTCTTAGCACCAGAAGGAAAACTCACCCGATTCTGCTTCCCATATACACAATGTTCACAGAAATCAAAATCCAAAGAGCAATTAGACATACCTTCTACCATACCATTTCTATGCAGTATCCGAAGGCCCTTCTCTCCAATATGTCCAAGCCTTTGATGCCATAGCATGGTCTTTTCTCTAGAGACAGCTAGGCTTTCTGCTCCACTTTCAGGAACCATAGAATTGTTACACCCATCAATAACAGTGCTACCTTGTAGCTTGTACAGAGTTCCAGTCCGAACTCCCCGCATTAATACCAGTGCTCCCCGAACCATCTTGCAGGCATCTTTCTTGAACACTGTTTTTACACCTGCATCATCCATCTTGCTTACAGAAATCAGATTTCTGGCCAATGCAGGAATATGCAGAACACCAGGAAGTGTTCCAATCCTTCCACCTTGCAGCTTCAGCTTGACCTTTCCACATCCAATGATTCTGGCCTTCCTATCATCCCCTAGGAAGACATCACCACCATCATATTTCTCATACTCGCAGAACCACTCCCTATGGGGAGTGAAGTGAAAGGATGCACATGAGTCAATCAACCATGACTCATGATCTACATGTGTATTTGAAGAAGAAGCCAAATACACATCCCCACCTTCATCCGAGGTGGTTTTTGCCTCTGCAGAAGGACCTTCATCAGATCCCTTTCCTTTCTCGGGAGCTTTAGATCTGCATTCCTTTTTGTAGTGCCCTTCCTTTCCGCATTTCCAGCACACCTTTACAAATTTTCCAGGAGATTTAGATCTCCCTCTAGATTTAGATCTCCCACTCGAAACCTTATTCTTGTTTCTGTTCTGGGACCTTCCTCGTACAGATAAGGCATCTCCATTCTGACCCTCCATATTTCTCCGTCTCATTTCCTCCGACAGCAAGGCTGAGACAATGTCATCAAAATTCAAGGTAGTTGTATTACTACCTATTGCAATAACCAGATTGTCCCACGAGTCTGGTAGAGAACACAACAAACTGATGCACTTATCTTCATCTGATATTTTAATATCAATAGATGACAGCTGACTTACCACGGTATTGAAGGCGTTCAGATGTTCTGTCACTGAGTCTCCATCCTTCATCCTTAGGTTATACAACTTTTTTCACAGGAACAACTTATTCACCAGAGACTTAGATTGGTACAAAGTCCCAAGTTTTTCCCACAAATTCTTCGTCGTAGCTTCCCCAGATACATTCAACAATACTGAATCTGACACACACAACCATATTGTGCTCTTAGCCTTCCGATCCAGTTTCTTCCAGTCTTCATCTGACATTGCCGTTGGTTTAGTACCTGGATCTACCGCGATCCACTGATCTTTATCCACCAACAGATCCTCCATCTTGAGCTTCCACAACTCAAAACTCTGACCATTAAATTTCTCGATCTCTATCTTTCCGCCACTCGCCATATTCTTTCACCACAAGAATCGATCCCGCAGATCTCCCACTGCACAGGGTCTACCACAGGCCCGAGCAAAAAACCCTCAACAACAAAGGCGTCCCCTTGAAGCCGAAACAGCTCTGATACCAAATGTAGGTTTTAACCCTGAACAGAAATATCTACACACGATTCTTATAACAGAAAATAAATAATAGCAAGAGCATAAAACATAAAACAGATAAACACAGAGATTTTCCCCTGGATCCCAAATCGGGACGACCAGCTTGATTTTTCATTATATTTCTTTTAGTGTTACAACACATATATATACATGTCGGAGCATACATAAACCCCAATCCATTAACCCTGGATTAGAACATAACCGTAGTTCCCTTGACCGGATCTAAAAAAATACCAGGGGCCGAAAACCATCGAACCCCAAAACCATGTGCAAAACCATGCACAAAACCATGGGCGGATCCGCCTATGAGTGGGCCCACACAAAAACGGGACTGCTTCGCCCCTCGTGACCCCCCAGCTACGCCCGACGCAACATACAGCGCATGGGGCTAATCGTAGAAAGAATATAACACATACCCAACATATATCTCATGCTGATGATACATTCAACAATACTGAATCTGACACACACAATCGTATTGTGCTCTTAGCCTTCCGATCTAGTTTCTTCCAGTCTTCATCTGACATTGCCGTTGGTTTAGTACCTGGATCTACCGCGATCCACTAATCTTTATCCACCAGCAGATCCTCCATCTTGAGCTTCCACAACTCAAAAATCTAACCATTAAATTTCTCGATCTCGATCTTTCCACCGCTAGCCATCTTCTTTCACCGTAAGAATCGATCCCGCAGATCTCCCACTGAACAGGGTCTACCACAGGCGCGAGCAAAAAACCCTCAACAACAAAGGCGTCCCCTTGATGCTGAAACAGCTCTGATACCAAATTTAGGTTTTAACCCTGAACAGAAATTATCTACACACGAATCTTATAACAGAAAATAAACAATAGCGAGAGCATAAAACATAAAACAGATAAACACAGAGATTTTCCCCTGGATCCCAAATTGGGACGACCAGCTTGATTTTTCATTATATTCCTTTTAGTGTTACAACACATATATATATACATGTCGAAGCATACATAAACCCCAATCCATTAACCCTGGATTAGAACATAACCATAGTTCCCTTGACCGGATCTACAAAATACCAGGGGCCGAAAACCATCGTACCCCAAAACCATGTGCAAACTCATGCACAAAACATGGGTGGGTCCGCCTATGAGTGGGAACGCACTCCAAATTTTTTTTTTCCGGGGCACTGCCGCCCCCCCTGTGAACCACCTGTTGCGCCCGGCGCAACTTACAACACGTGCGGCTAGTCATGGAAAGAATATAACACATACCCAACACAAGTGAAGCTGACAGGTTTTTCTGAGAAGCATGGCAGAGGAAACAAAACTTCATAGAGAGGGACATTTCTTAAGATATGAGCCTAGAAATATGAAGGCCATAATTGAATACCCAACATTGATGGAGGCATTCAACAGAGTAGGTTGTCTTCGGTTTTGTGAAAAATTGTAAGGTTTCCACACACAGGTGTCTAAAGAATTTGTCGTGCACTTCAATGGAACAACTACCAAGCTTGGGATGCTAAATGTTTCAATTTCACCAGAGACTATTGCTGCTATGACAGAGATACCAAGGGGCCAAGAAACTTGGTTTAAAGGTTTCAAATTTGATATGGAGCCATGCAAAGAATTTGTGAAACCTGAGTATGCAGATATGGAGCTAAATAACACAATACCTAGAAGTTGTATCAAAGAAACTTATGCAAAGCTGCCGCTCAACATTCAGAGATATTTTACATGTGAAGGTAGATATCATAAGGTCTACACATATCATTTCAAGATGCTTCTGCATTTCACAGGTAAAATTTCACTTGATTTTCCCTTTTACCTACATAGGAGTCTTGCTAAAATGGCTGATAAATACAAGCCAAATCTGAAGGTTGTGAAACATCCTTGTTTCATCATGGTTTGATGAAGGTCTTTATTTTGAATGAGCTTCAGAAGATAGGTAGGGATTAGACATCCTTTTTTTTTATGAATGGTTTTGAGTTGGAAACCTTAACTCCTGCTAGAAACCCTAAAACTAAAGGAACTCCTTCACCACCAGTAGAAAATTCTAGTCAACCCGTGGTTGCAAAACCGAAGGAATTTTTAAAACTGAAGCCAAGGAAACAAGTTGAGAAAAGGATAGAGCAGACACAAATGATTGACACATCAACTCCATCACTTGCAAAACAAAATTTAAAGAGTTTCAAAGAGGGAAAATAGAAACAAGTTTCCAGCAAGCAGGAAATCAAGAGAGTAACAAGAAGCCAAGCAGTGGCATCAAAAGGAAAGACAATTGTTTCAGTTTCCGAGGACAACCCATTAATTAAGGGAAATTTAGATGAAATCCTTCATGCAATTGATATAGAGGAGACACCCATTGTGCAAGCTTACTTCATTGGAGAAGATGAACACAAATAGAAAAAGACTAAGTCTGCAAAGAAGCTTGATTTTCAGGGTGAAAATGCAGCTTTTATCTTTCAGGCTGGAAAGCCTTTAACTATGCATGTTAAGAAACTTAAGGAAGGAAACAAGGAAGTTCAAGAAGATATTGAAACATCTAAAGCCCCTGAAGAAGTGGTTGATATCTTAACACCTACAAAGAAGCATACAGTTAGCAGATCAAAAGAGAGAGAAGAAGAAGTGACAAAGAAAACAGAGTTTAAACATCTTGAGGAGAAATTGAGGCTGGAAAACCAAGAAATTTCTTTGATGAGAAAGAGGGCCAAAAAGCACAGCATTGGGAAAGAAAATTTTAAAAGAATGAAGGCACTGTGGGAAGGTCAAACTGGTTCTAGGTCTGAAACTCCAAGCAGTGTGGAACAGTTTTTCACATGGACAATTCCAGCCATCAAGGAAGCTAAATTTGTCAAAGTAATCAATACTCACTTGAGAGCCAGTAATATAAGACTTAGAGATCAAGTGGAGGACTTGGAGCAGTAACTCAAATTGACTCGAGATGAGTTAAAGAACAAAGGTGCATAATGACAATCATTAAAAAGTCAAAAGCTAAATCAAGTGAAAATTAAGAAGGAGCCTCATCAAAATTGTGTTTTTTCAGTTCATATGACTTTTTGATTTGATGAAACTAGTGTTATTTTTAGTTTTGGCACATTTATGGTTTTCATTTTGAAAAAATTTGGACAAAAATTCTCACTTAGCAGTTTCGAAGCACAAACAGTGTAAAAAGAGTGAAAAGTGCTACGAAACTGCTGTAACATCTTTTTTCACTCTTTTTCATAAATTTTTGAAGGGAATAAGTATGAATTATGAGTTTAAATTTGTAGGGAGGATCTATTAAATGATAATGAAGATAATCCTGGAGGAAAGAAATCAAAATTTTGAAGGAAAAAGGGTAAAAGAGTTGCGCTACAAAAAGCGCTACAAAACTGTGTTGTTTTCATAGCGCAGGTCTATTTCAGCTCATTTGAACAGTTTGATGATGGTTTTGGACAACTCGAACTTATGAAAGATTTTGGGCAGGTGTTAATTCAGTTTCTAATAGAAAATAATCTCGAAATGATGATTTTATGACGGTCAATGTGTCTCAAAAGTGCAAAGGACCCTATGCCTAGAAAATAGGGGACTGTTTCCTACTTTGATGGAGGTCAGCATTATGGTCATTAAGATTTGGAGCCAATCATATAGATTCAACTAGGTGTTAATAGATTTGGCAAAGAATGTAATATAATTAAGATAAGGTTGTTATAGATAGGTGATTAAGAGTTTGAATCCTATTTGTAATAGGATTGTTTAGTGGATTAGCTGTCCTTTACCATGTCATGTGGTTAGGCAAGGTGTCAAGAGTCAAAAGTTCGATGTATCTAGCTGTAGATAAGGTTATCTTATGTTGTAAATGATCTATAAAATATCAAGAAGCTGAATATGGTCATGGTTGGACATTTTTAGCAAGAGACTATATTTATTGTAAGTGACTGGTTTTCAGCTTAATACAAATTTTTCTACTTAGCCAACTTGAGATTCATAAAGAGTTCTAGTGTGTTATTGTTCTAATTGCATCTTATTACTATCCTATGGTAGTGGTGTTTGTTTATGTTACTCAGAATTGATATTTGATGCTCTAACTTCCTATATAGAGAAACTGACTCTGGCTTTTCCTATTTCACATGTGTATCTCTTGAGTAGAACTCTGATATGCCTTGACTTCCATGCTAAGTAGATTGTTTGGTTTTAATAAAACTATTTTGACTCCATAAGCCCAATGTGCACTTGCTGATGTGATTTGCAACCAATGTCTATAATTTATCTACTTAATACCCCACATAGAGTTAGCCATCTATATTTCTATAAAAAATCATTAACCCTTGAGAGAGCCCTCTCAGGTTGAGGAGGCAAAGCCTCAATCGAAATATTGGTTTGAAACAGTTACATGAGATTGATTTTATTAGCATCCTATAAGGTCTAATTTTGTGATAACAATTCATATATAGTCTTGTCAAAATTTTGTCAGAGATGAGCTTTGTTGATAATATGAACAATTGTTTGTATTTCTTTGACCTGTAGGTTTGGGGAATGTTTCTTTCTTTCATCATTGCTCTAGAAATCTGTTGTACTGACCTACTTTGTCTCTTTGACACTCCATTCTGTTGAGGTGTGCCTACAACTGTAAACTGTTGATTTATCACACATTCATTGCAGAGGTCTGAAAAATCACCATCTATGAATTCACCTCCTATGTCTGATCTGATGCATTTTAGTTTACATCTAGTTTGATTTTCTGTCAGTGCCTTTAATATATTAAATTTCTCAAACTCTTCGTATTTGTATATGAGAAATTCCACCTATGTTAATCTGGAAAAATCATTGATTATCAGCATGAAATATGATTCTCCACCTGGTGCCTTTGTTCTTGAACGTCCTCACAAGTCCATGTGTACAAGCTGAAGAGGCTTACTTGTAGATAGTTGGTCTTTAGCTTTAAGCATTGTGCACGTTTTGCTTCCTAGTTGGCAGGACATACATATGATATTTGTTGGCTTCTTTATTGTAGGAAAATCTCTGGCAACTTCCTTTTTGCTCAATTTAATGATGTGGTCAGAATTTAGATATCCCAATATTGTATGCCATAGCCAATATTCGTTAATTTTGTTGATTTTTCATGCTTCATTCTTTTATTCTACTACATAAACATTACTCTTTTTTGGAACACCTTTGACCAAGGATTTCATGTGGTGATTGAACTTACTTCACAATCTTGGGCTCTGAAAAGGACCTCACAGCCTTTGTCACACATTCAACTAACACTTAGCAGATTGGATTTTAGACCGTCTCCAAAAAGTACATCCTGAGCTTCTTCTCTTCCATTATTCAGGCTGACTATGCCTTTTACCTTGATTTTCCATGCTTTATCATTACTGAATGTTACATTCCCAGATTTATTTTCATTAAAAGTTACAAACTTGCGTCGGTATCCGGTCAAATGTTTTGAGCACCCACTGTCCACATACCATTAATTGTTATGATCTTGAGAAATTAGAACCAGATCAAATCTATTTAGTTTCCCTTTCCATTGCATGCAGTTGCTTGCTCTATAAAATTTTGAGGAGATGGATCACAGTCTTTGACAGGACAATTGTTATACTTGTGCCAATTTTTATGGTAGCTAAAACATCTAATTGTATTTCTGAATAGATCGTGTACACGAGTGAATCCATAATTTTTCTTAATTCCCCTTGAGTTTCCATACTCCAGTCTCTATATATATGTTCTGTACTCCATCGATTTATGACTGAACCCTTTACAACAAAAACAATACCCATGGAAGTAGTATCTATCTCTGGCAGAGAGAGTTGTTTGAGGTAGTATTTTCGTTTCTTACATATTTTTCTGGTTGTACTGGATTTTCTTTGTATTACAATACGCTGAAATATGTCCAGGTTTGTGACAAGCAAAGCAAGTGACGCTTCTTACAGGGGGAAGAAACCTCCTTTGACATCTTCCGAATTTTTTCAATTCATCCTTAGGAGTGTATGAGCCTTTTGCAGTTGACTGTTTCTTCATTTCTTTCATTGTCACTTGAGGTTGCTACTTTTTTTTGTTTGTTTCATTATATATCATGGTCTTGCTGGTCTTGATATTCTTGTTATCTTCTGCCTTGGATTCACTAGTTTCTCCTTCATAGCCTATCCTAACCTTTATATGAGGAGGTATTTGAGCATTTATAATTTTTTCCAAATGTACAGAGCTTTTCATTTGAGAAATATTCATAGTTAATTCAATTTGGGCCCTTTTTAATTTCTTCCCTAGACCTAACACTTCTTCTTCCAATTTTTCTCGCTCCTCATTTTTCTCCTTTATTTATCTTTTCAGAATATCCTCTATTTTCCTTGATTCTTCTAGTTCAATCATCAATTTAATAAGATTTCCTGAATCTGGTTCTACCTTTGCATATTTTAGAAGAATCTCTTTATGTTTCTTACTCTTAAGTTTAAGTCTGTCTATTTCCTCCAGGGCACTAATTAGCCCCCCCTCAAGATCTACCTCACCTTCTTCTTCAAATTCCCGAAGATCTTCCTCAAGTTCTTCCTTGGCCATAAAAATGAATTTCGATGTTCCTTCTTCACTGGGGTATTCATCTGAGCTCTCAGATTCACCGCTGTCTTGTTGAGCATAGAATGATCTTCTATTAAATCTGTTCCCTTTCGGCCTATTGCTGAAGTTGGTTTTCTCTTTCCCTCTTGATTGATTCTATATTTTCTTATGAGGACATTTAGATGCATAGTGCCCCACTCTTCCACAGTTAAAGCACTTAAATGGAACTTTACATTTATACTTACCTATGCCTTTATCCAATCTTCTGACAAATTTGGTCTCTTCTTCATTTGAGCAGGAGCATGTACCTTCCTTCTCTTCTATGCACTTATCTTCCTTAAAGGCTGCCTCCCTCACATTTGACTTCCCCTTTAGAAGTCTCATCTCATAATTCATCAAGTTTCGAAGCAATTGGTTCATGGTCAATGTTTCCCAGTTTTTTGTTTCTTCTAGGGAAGAAACCTTTGGGTTAAATCTGGATGGTAAAGTTCCCAATATGTTTTGTACAATTACACATTCCTTAATGGTTTCTCATAGATCTATCATGTTATTAAAAAATTCCATAACCTTTAAGAAGAAACTGGATACATCTTGTTCTTCATTAATTTTTACATTTTCAAACTAAGTTCTATAGGCTTGTAGTTTGGCCATCTTCACCTTTTTATCTCCCTTATGGATATTTTATAATGAATCCTAGGTATATTTGGAAGTCTCACTTTGTATTAATTTAATAAATTCTAACTCACACAGACCACTCAAGAGTACAGTCATGGCTTTTTCATTAACTATGAAATTTTGTTTGGCTTCTTTCTCCGTGTCAGTATCCTTTGGAGCATATCCTTCTTCCACAATAGCCCAAACTTCTATTCCTAGAGACATTATGTATGTCCTCATTCTTATTTTCTAGAAAGCATAGTTTGTGCCAATAAAAAATGGGGCTTTATTTGTGCAGCCTCCTTCTAGTATAGCCATTTTGGCGACGTAGGATCTCCTTCCAATTTTTAAACTGATACAGAAGGAATTGGCTCTGATACCAACTGATGAACCCTTCATTAAAATGAGAGGGGGGGTGAATCAATTTAATACATTCACAAAAATTAAAAGCCTTTTCATTCAACTCATTTACACCTTCATTTCATAAGCAACTTAATACATAATGGATCAACAAACATAATGTGTGGACATCAAGTAATTAAACAGATTAAAACATCACATCAACACATAATCATCAAGCACATAGAAAACATATATAAGTGGAAACCCATAAAGTGAGAAAACCAAATCTTATTATTTTTGTGATGGAAAGGCAAGCTCCAACTCCCTCTTACAACTGATTTTCTGTGGGCTCCAACCTATAGGAGGCTACTACCTCAAATTCTTCAAGCTACAAATTGCAAGGAAGCTCCAACTCCCATCTATTTTATGTAAGCTAAAAGCCATAGGAGGCTCCTACCTCAACCAACTACAACTGGAAATATATCAAGCTACAACTTGATATGGAAGCACCAACTCCCTCACACTACAATCAAATCATATGGTGATTTACCTGGATATCAGCCCTGCTTTTATCCTTCTTCACTGCTGCCCTTCCAGTCTTCAATTCTGCTTCATATCAGCTCTAGATGTGTGCAACAACTCTATCTGATCTCTCTCATTCTTCCACTTTCTAACTCTCTATGCATATTACAATAAAATAATTTATAGAGATCACTTCATGGTTGTTTGCATTCTATATGGGAATATGAAGTGAACATGCATGACTCTTGCCTTACACCCACTCATTTCCTCACTCAACATATTCTGGATGCTACGACAATATATACACTCGTTTCAGTATTAAATTGGAGCTTTTATTTTCCTTGGAGAGTTTCCTTTGCATCACAAATAATATAAAAATAACAAAATATGGCCAAAACAAAAAGGAAAGTTTCAAAAATTTTGAAAATTAGTTCTAGATTTGTAGGGTTGGGATAAATCTTGTATCTCGCAGCAGGTGCCATGAATTTCTAAAGAGTCCTATTTTCAAATTCTTGGTTCCTTGACAACACAAATAGATCCTCATCAATGTCGTCATAAAAATCCTCTCTACAACAATACACTAGTGTCGCCCTGTATATTTCCGTGACAAATCCCTCAAGGCCAATTATCCAATAAAGGCTTTGTATGCCATAAAAATCCATACGAAACTTATTTCTTTAGCTTGAATTTTGAAATCCAAGCTCGTACATAACCATCGAAGCTTGAACACAACTAGGTCATGGTTATCTAACTTCCACACTTGATCCCGCTTCCAGCATACATAATTCAGTCCAACTCAACTGGAAAGGTAAGCCTCTATAATTTTCATCGTCTTCATCAACCATCATATTCATCAACACCATGGATGAGATCTCTTCTACAGGAAGTTTCTTCTTCGACAATAAACTACTCTTTGCGATGGTAATTGACAATTATCATGGCCTTGTCACGAGTCGTTGGTCAGCTAACATGCAAAAAGCCACAGGTAACTGTTACATATAGACATAGGGGGACGGATGTCTCCAATACACCATAATTATAACATTGAAACTTTTATATATAGTATTTTGAAGTAATGCATTTTTAAAATTTTCAACTGGTTATCCTAAGTTTCATCAAAATCATACAGTCTCCCCAACAATAAGAGGTAAAAACTCAAGGTTTGGTTAAAAATTGGTTTGGAAAAGTATTTATTTTTAAACATTTGTTACAACATGGAATGTATTAGTTGGTCGAAGCCAGTTAATATTAGGCCAGCGCCTATCAATTTCTCTAGTCCCTGCTATGTCGTAGCAAGGGACTAAGAAGTCAAGGGAGAAAGAAGATGAATATAAATGATGTGATCCTAAGTTTTGACAAAAAGTGAATCGTGATAAAATAATACTAAAAAATCATGTATGTTATGAGAAATCAAATATAAAATATTAATCTCATTGGTTGTGTGATAATAGGGAAACAACATATGTATGTAAAGGTCATAGCCTAGGAAAATTTTGATTCAATTATAGACTACTTTTTTTATAGGAAATGATTATAATTTATTTTTACTTTATTTTTGTTGATTCAATTACAGATTACCTTTTGATAGAAAATTATTATAATTTACTTTCACTCTAATTTTGTGTAACCAGTGTCCAAGATTAATAGAAATATTACGTCTACTTAAGTAACTTGATTTATGGTCATTGTGTTTTTTAATGATTTATTTTTACATTATTTACAATTTTGTGACGCATATGTTTGCTTTAACTTAATGTTTTGTACCTTTTTTATATTATGGCATATGTTCTAATGTAAAATAATAATATGGCACAATTTTTTCTGCTTGTAATTATAAATCCTACAAATAGATATGATTTAACTTCTCAAATATTGAAAATTACATAAAACCTAAAGCCTCAAGATTCGCTTAAGTGATAGATTCTCTATCATTGGTGATTGATATGATGATATTAGAATAGAAGCCTTTTTTTTGAACAATTTCATGGACTGTAGCCTACTAATTCAAGCCAAAACAAAAAGGGTTGAGTTACTAGATACAACCATTAGATGTGTGGGATTGTGACAATTGAATGGAGTGGATCAAGGAGACATATATTTAACACTGCATCATTGAGTAAATCAAGCATTTGGAAAGGAATAGTGCTACACAAATTGATGAATTTTACAATGGTTTAATGACTAGGTTATGTTTAATGAATTGTATGAAAGGTTTTAGGTAAAATTCATAAGAAATGCCTAGAATGGTTATAAAGGATTGAAGAGAAATTGATGTAATAATTTTGGAGAAAGGGGAAAGACATGATATGGAACACAAAATTATTAGTTTTATAGCATTGCAATGATATTATAGTAAGAGCCATAGATTTGCAGATTAAGAACACACGATGTTCATATATTATAGACATTATAGTGGATTAATTTTAATCATACTTATATTTGAAGGAAAATTTTATGAAGGGAATACAACGGAAACTAGTGAATGTAATTCCTTCTTTGATTATGATATATTTACTGAAAAATGAAATGCCACATGTACTTCATAAAATATGAAAATTTAGAGCCTTTTTCTTCGAGGTGAATTTTAATGGAGTAGGAGAATGTGAATTTTAATAATAAGGTATGATCAACACATGAAAAGCATAAGACTAGGTGAAACATCCCTAAAGTGTGCAAGCCATCAAGTTGATGGAAGACAAATTAGATGAAATTGATAATTGAATGTAGTGATATGTTATAGAAGGAGATGAGTAATAAGTGAGTAATAGGCCCTTCCTAGGAGAACTAGAGGATATGAGGGGGGAAGGAGAGATGTTGAAGTGATGAATGAGGGAAAAAATGTTGATATTGGAGGAATACCTTGATGGGAAGGAGATTGGAGGGATGTTCATAGGTTTATATATAAAAGACGAGGATGTGTTTGGGTGTATGTAAAGTTCAATATTGATGAGTTGGAGAATCCATAGCGTGGGACTATACTCAATAATGAACATGAAAATCTACCATATGAGATATGGAGGCACAACCATATTAGGTTCTCATAGATGTACTCTAATTTATTTGGAAAAAAGGATATATAAGGAAAAAATGGAATACCATAGAAGATACCAAATCCAACTCATCATGGGCACCACTCATGCATTCCAATCCAAGTCAGGTAACCGATGATAATTTTGACAATACTAGTTTATTTTCAAAATATTGTACCCTAGAAAAATTAAGAGACATTACAAGTCACGCGGGAAGCCATGTATATCATAGTGATATTTATATTATTATAGTAACACTAGATTATTTTTTAGTACAAGTTGAAATTAGATGAGTTAAGTAGTATAAAAGGGATTTGTGTCTATTCATACATAAGTCAATAGTATCACTATACTGGACATTATTTGTACATTATGTCTAACTGAGTTTTTAGAGAAGGGAGATAGATATGATGTTGAGAATCACTTATTATTATTTGATGCAATATTGATTAAAAAATTCATTACTATTTTTCATTCTAAACTCATTAATATCAATATGATCTTCTGAGATCATTCCTAAGAGTGATATATGACTTATGTGTTGCGTAACCCACAAGTAATACAAGAATTCTAGATGAGGTGGGAAAAACACTCAAAATATATTTCAAAACACCAAATATGAAGTGGTAGGTATGAATTAAGTTGAGAGATATCAAACACATTTTCAGGAAATGGAATACATCATAAATGCGTTATTATTACATTAACAAGAATATACATATATAATGTATATAAGAAACCTTTGGTTTCATCTTCCAAGGTCGGTTCCTATTCTAACTATTCATACTTATTTTTTCTTACATATTTAAAATATATTCACACATCCTTGATGATTAGGTGTCAAACACTCCCTTGTGAATATGAAGTGGTGCTTGTGCATCCAAGCATCATTCTAAAATTTGCAAACGTTTACCTTCCCGTTCTTTGGTGAAGATGTCTACAATTTGCTAATTTGTGGAACAATGTCTTAGATGAATACTCATGCCCTCTACATGATATAGAATCAAATTGATGAGCCCTAGTATTGCAACAAGGATGTTGCAACTCCTAAGGCTAGCAACTTGAATTATCAATGAGGGGTTTGTACAAACTTAAGAGGTTTCAACACTACATGTCCAACATCCAATGTGTCCTTCCTTCATTGATCTAATGCAATGAAGTGAATATCATGAAATCAAGCCTAAACTAAATGTAGAAATGGAAATTCTTGAAATGTAAACCTTAACCCATTGTATGAAACAAAATACAAGGAAAAAAAACCTATCTAAATCGCATAAAGTAAGGAGCATGAAAAATCTCTACATCAATGCACTCAAAGGGACCGCATGAGAGTAACAACATTGATTAAGTGATTCATAAATTAACAATTAAAATAATCACTATAAAATTCAATTCATGAACTCTTCTACTAACCCTAATTTTTCAAATGTGTTTCAGTAGTCAGAACGAAAGTCCTAAATGGTATTTCGTCTTCCTCAATCATGGTTTTAGAGCCTACGGATATTATTCAGAGTTGGGAGGAAAAAATAAAACTTCAAGTACAACTTTGGTCATGTTTATAGGGCTTTTACATGGTGCTGCAATATGATACGGGACAGGATTTCTACAACATTCTATGAAATTTCCATGTTTTTCTACAAGAATGAATCTGTGAGAATTCAGATGGTGAGAAAGTTGATATGAAAGGTAGGTGAATCCACCCCTCCCACATTTACCCACTTTCACTATCTTTTTTAGGGTAAACATGAACCAAGGGTCTCTATGACAAGAATAAACCTCTATGTGACCTTAAGGAAATGGAGTTAACAACTTGAGACCTTACTAACTACCCTCGGTTTCAAAAAGACCTCCAAGACTAACCCAACCCCTCTAGGTCTCCAACCCCTGAGACAACTCAATTTTTCCCTTACCTACAGGTTGAATCGATCCATTTCCAAGGTCTCGATGCCATTATGGGTCTCTAGTCGCTTCGATAGGACTGCTTCCATGCAACTATGGAATTTTCTACTTAGTTCTTTTTTGGTGACTCTGAATTACGTGGCACATTTTCAGGGCTAGGACTCAAGTATCTTCCCAGAACTCAGTTATACTTCCAGAGAAGATAAATGACATAGTAAAAATGCTTGTAAACCAAAAAATTAAACCAGGACTTGACCTGACCATCCCCAACTGAGACTGAAATTTCACCAAACACTTGGTAAATATGAAACCTACAGGTCATGAATGCAAGTTTTATCATAAAGGACTCAAAAATTATCTAAGGTTTAACAATCAGGTTCATCGAATTCTCACATTAGTTGTCATAACATCAATTAGGTGTTGAATTAATTATTCATTTAGTTACAGGTGAGCATGAAAAGAGCCATGACTAAGAACTGTGATATAACCATGGTTATAACCAACATATAACCATATAAATAACAATAAGATAAAAACCATTAAAGACACATAATAACAAGTACATTTACTTATAAAAAGAAATAAATACTTAAATCTCTTATTAAACATATCAAAATGTAGACCAGGTTCGAGACTTCCACTTTCCACCTGACCATAGATTAGCTGAACCAATTGTTTCTTTTATCCAATCACCCCTGTGCTATATTCCAAGAATGAATGTGGGATCTCGTGGGATAAACCAATCCAAACATAACCAAGTGAATCCAGAGGTTAAACCACCTCCACCCTCACCATACCATGATCTCACCTAAACTGTTGTCGAGATCGCAAAACAAAACCAAGCTTCGATGCCTCATAATTATTCACCAATACCTTGAGGAATTTTCTTGTCTCCACCCTAACGCTTGACTATGTATCCTACCATTACTAGCCAAGGGATTCCTAGGCCTTTGGCAATTTTTTTGAGATCACGTCACCTAGATCCAAAATATTTCGGAAATCTAAAGCTTAAACTGAGAACAACTCCATCACATCATGGCTATCCAGAAATTGAAAGGCTAGGCTAAAATACACTATCAAAACCTTAGAAAATATAAGCCAATGACAACAAAAGAACCAAATACCAACATTCACATACCATCCATGTCAAAATCACCTAGGAAATCATACATTTAACCTGTTACCTGTAAGTATTCCCATTGAAGGTGCTTGATCCTTGCCTTCATTTCCTTTCCTTGTCGTTCATTTTCTTTTCCTCTCCTTTACTTTCCTTGTCCTTCGATTCTTTTCCTCTCCTTTCCTTTCCTTTCCTTTCCTTTTCCTTCCTTTTCTTTCTTGCTTTATTTCTCCTCTTGGTGCTCTTATCCTCTCCGAAGGAAATTCTAAAATTAAACTGAAAAAATGCTACATACTTATTCTCTGAGGTCTTTTTATTGATGAGGCTTCTAATTTCTTCTATTTTCCATTATTTTCTCTCTTTTTCCTCCTCACATGCAACTTTTGGCATTTCACCTTCCTTTTCTTCTAATTTCCAATATTTTCATAAATAATGTGCCAAAATAGCCTTTTTCCATTCCAAAGCCTTAGCCATTTCCTTTGTTAATTTCTCTTATCCATAAATAGAACAAATGATTCCCACTACGATATTTTGCCAAACATTTAGCTTGGAATAACTGTCCCTTTCTCATGGTATTATTTTAGCTTTATTAACTTTTATTACATGAAATTTTAACCTGAGGTTGTTACAAACCCCTCTCCATTAAGGCAAGACCCTCCTTGGTGTTAAACCACACCTACATCCAGAAAAAATTTTGAAAAGAAAAAACACAATTCCCATGGAGATTTATAAGCCAACTCGTTGCAATATTTACAATAGCATCTTGCTCATAAGAAAAACCATCATGTGAAACATGACAACCATACTGCTTATTTGATCTTTATAACATTTCTCATTGCAATATTTACAATAGAAACCATACATAAATGTGTAAAAATACCAAAACTCATTTGCCTCCATCGAAAAATAATGAAGGATACATAGCCCACATCTGATCAACCATCTCCCATGTAGCTTCATCAGGCCGAAAGTGCTTTCAATGCACTTTAACCTGCTCAAGTTCTTTGTTTCATAGCATGAGATGTATCTTTTGCAATATGCATTGAGGTTTTCAATAGAATTCTGCTTCTTTCTCCATCTCCAATACAAACCAATCAATATCATGATCAACATCCTTCACATATATTTAAAGCAATGAAACATGAAAAAAATCATGTACTTTCACCATCAGAGGCAACACGTGTTTGTAATCCACTGGTGTAATCCTCTCAAGTATATCCAAAGGCCCACAATACCATGATGGTAACTTCAAAGATGATCTGATACTCGAGGAGCTCTTATTGGGCTTAATGTGCAAATACACATGCTCCCCAACCTAAAAATCCTTAAATGTCATGTGACAGTTTGCATAAATTTTATGTCTATCCTTTACTTCCTTTATATCATCCTTTATAACCTGAATTTCCTATTCCATGCTTGCCAACATGTCTGGTCCAATAAGTACCTTCTTCACTGGATCACTCCATCTGATGGGAGTATTACAACTCTGCCGATATAGTGCCTCAAATGGACTCATCCTCAGCATCTCCTGATAGCCATTATTGCAAGCTAGCTCGGTGGTACTCCTCTCATCTCCTCTATTGATGCATGACATACATCCTCAACATATCCTCCAGTATCATGTTCACCCTCTCTCTTTGTCCATATTTTTATGGATGAGAAGTTTTTCTTAAGGAAAACTCTATCCCTAGTCCTCCAAACAACTCCTTCCAAAAATTGGAAATGAACTTGACATCCTTATCTGACACAATGTTCTTTATAACATCATTCAATATCATGATCTCCCTGATGAAGACATGTGCTATCTCACTAGATGGATAATTAGTCATCACTATAATGAAGTTGGATACCTTTCTCAACCTTTCGACCACAACCATGATAGAATCATGCTCCCTCGATGTCCTTGGAACACCTGTAATGAAATCCATGGAAATGGAATCCCATTTCCACTTTGGAATCAGAATAATAATAGGCTGAAGCAACCACCATGGATGCTTACACTCTGCTTTTACCTGTTGTTAGTCTAAACATCTCACCACAAACTCTGCCACTTCTTTCTTCATATATGGCTAATATTATAAATTCTTCACATTTATCAATGTATTTTGATATCTTCAGTGACATGAATATGGTTTTACATGAAACTACCTCAAGATAAGCTTCTTTCTCACTGTCATCCGACACATAGATCATGTCACTAAATCTCACAAAGCCATCTTTCATGAGATGAAAATCCACATCCTGATCACTTGTACCCTGCTGTAACATGTGCATAAACTCCTTGTACTTGTCATCCTACTACCCTGCCTCTAAGATCTAATCCTATAAATATGTCCCATATGAGCTCACTACTGCAACATTGTTCAATTTTACTTTGGTTTTGAGAGCATATGCAACCTTGTTCTCCTCACCGTTGATGTATCCGATCTTGAAATAAAAATCACTGAGGGTATCCATCCATCTAGCTTGTTTGGAATTGAAATTAATTTGGGGAAAATATGCCTTAACCCACTACAATCACTCATCAATACAAAAATCCTTCCAAGAAGATAATGTCTTTGCATATTCAAAGAATGAATAATAGTTTCCAACCCAAGATCATGAGTCATGTAGTTATGCTCGTTATCATTCAATTTCCTAGACAAGTAGCATATCACCCATCCCTTCTACATAAGGACTCCACTAATCCCTCCCTTGCAAGTGTTTGTATGGATTACATATTCTTTATCAGAATCTTCAATATTTAGAAATAGAGGATTTGTGAACAATTGTTTCAGCTGCTCAAAGCTAGTTGAAAACTCCTCTATCCATTCAAACTTCTTATCTTTCCTATGTAATGATGTAATAAGATATGAAATTATTTATATGTTCCTAATGAACCTCTTATAGTAACCTACTAACCCCATGAATGATTTGAATTCCTCCACTTTTCTAAAATCTACCCACTCTCTGATAACCTTTATCTTCTTTGGATCTACTGCTATGCCATTCTTGGAAACAACATGTCCCAAGTAGTGTACTTTTTTCTGAAAGAAGCTCCACTTTCTAAGCCTACCATACACCTGGTGTTCTCTTAGAAATATCACGACTGCTTCTAAATTCTCTACATTCTCTTCCTCATTCTTAGAATATATCAAGATGGCATCAATTAAAACAATAACAAACTTGTCTAGATAAGGACTCAACACACTATTCATCAAACACATAAAAGTAGATGGATCATTTGTCAAACTGAATGGAACTACAAAAAAATAATAATTCCCATACCTGGTCCTAAAGGAAGTCTTATAGATGTCCTCTTCTTTGATATGCACCTAATGATATCTATATCTCAAGTAAATATCTGAGAACACTACTGCTCCCTTCAACTAATCAAAAAAGTTGTCAATCATTGGAAATGGGTACCTATTCTTGATCGTCAACTTGTTCAGCTACCTATAATCAATGCACAATCTAAGAGTACCATCCTTCTTGTTCACGAACAATACTGGTGCACCCCACGACAATACACTTGGCCAAATTTATCCCTTATCAATCATTTCCTTCAGTTGCAACATCAACTCTACTAATTCTTGTGTGCTCATTATCTAAGTTTCCTTTGATGTTGGTACTGCCCCTAGTACCAACTCAATAGAAAATTATCTTCCTCATGCAGAGGAAACTGTTGAATATCTACTAGAAACAAATCTTGAAATTGCTGCAATATAGAGTACCTCTTTAATATTTTTTCATCCTCACCATCCTTACCCTTGTCACTAGAAATATGAATTGCAAAAATCACACACCCTTTCTTGAAATTTCCCTTATCCTACATGGTTGTGCCCATCCTAATTGATGTAGGATTCTTCTTTCCCTACAAGATTCTCTTTTCCTCATTATAATCTAGGCACTCAATAGAATTTTCATAGAAATCTATTTTGGTGTTGTGAGGATACAACCAATCCATACCCAAAATAAAACTATATCATCCCAATGGCAGTAGATTGATATGTGTTGCTTTAGGCCTACCATTCAAATGAAATGCACAAACTCTTACCCAATGATGAAATCTCTTCTTAGTATCTGTAGCCAACTACACCAACCAAGACTTTACATGCACTTCTTTCCTAAAGCCACAATTATCCACCAAGCTAGGATTAACATAACTATAATTAGATCCAGGGTCAATCAAAATAAAAGTAAATTGATCACAAAGCTTACTTTCCATATTAATAATAGATGCCTAGTGGTATTCCTACCTGTTGTTCTCAATTGTATAAATCTAAGGAATACTATTACCAACATCCCCAATGGTCTGTGCCTCCTTAGAACTATAGATCTGAGGCCTAACTCCCTAATACAATGGAAAATAGTTCTTACGATGATCTTTTACACATATCCAATACTACAACGATGCTCTACTATAACCTCTAGTTCTTCGCTCTCCATGATGCAACGCATGTCCCTTCTCAATTGTATTAAACTTCTTGTAAGGAGAAAATTTGTATTTCTCACCTACATCTTGAGCTATTCTCCACTTCGGTTTCCATTTCCTTTTTACCTTCTCATTTCCATTCAAGTCATGCTTAGGCTCATCTTTTCACTTTGACTTCTCATAACAATGCTTCAATTTCTGGATGGCTTCTTCTAATGATATATGTTGATTAAACTCAATCTGGTCTCTATATGCTACTAAAAATATGCTAATGAATCTCTAAATCTTAACCTTCTCCTCCTTGACATATGGTACATACTTAAAAAAATCCAAGAATGTACTAGTATACTCATAATCTGTCAGAGAACCCAGTTGTAGCTCATAAAAATCCTTAGTTTTTTCATCATATTACCTCTTTTATAAGTAATTTTTCTTAAATATCCTCTTCAAATCATCCCTAATCAAGTCTCCCCCCCAAATGTCCTTCAAATTATTCACATATTCCCACCTAATATCTAATTTACCTTTAAGACTGAAAATGTCTATCTTAGCTTTCATATCCTCTGAGTAGCTACGTAATCTGATGAATTCATTCATCATAAAAAACCACGCCTCTGCATCTTATGACTTCTTAATTTATCCATCAAATGTATGAGGCTTCACTTTCTTGAACTCTTCAATTAAATACTCACTCCTCCTATAAGGATGATGACGTTAATTATTGTGATGATGTCTCTTGGATGAGGAACTAGAATGATGTCCATACATAACAATCCTCCTGTTAGGTGTATCCAATGATCATCTGCCTCTAACTATGTCTCCTCTATTCAATTTGTAACCGGACTGCGATATGGTACCATAGTATCCATTAATTTTCTCTTCCCACTCTTGACTGATCCTCAACTATCCCTATTTTTGCAACTCTTACAAGATCTCAAGGAATATTGCATTAACCTCTACATGCTTCTCCTGAGCCCTTGTAAGTATTTCTTGAGCCTCAACCAACACGTCATTGTCTACTTTTCAACTTTTAATCTCTTCCCTCAAGCTCCTCAATGTATCTTCTATACTAGGAGATTAATCCTCTCCTTGCTGCCAAAATGATTTTTAGGGAGATTCACGGGAACTCTAGTCTACCATTTTTCTTGTCATATTGGATTCTCTTCTTCCTACAAGTGTACCATGTAAGATTAAAAAAAAATCAATACCAAAATAAAATCCATACCTATTTTATGTCCGCGAGAGGCTTATCTTATTTACAATATCAACCCACATTAGCATGTACATCTATAATCATAAACATATCCATGTAATAACATAAAATCACAACAAAATCATGTGCGATAATACCAACTGTATACCATGACCCCATGCATGACAACCACAACCTTGACAACATCAACCTTTACCCAAAGAGAGCACAAATTACCTTGATACAACTCTGTGATATCATATATTACCCAAAGAGAGTGAAATCACGTCTAATACCACCCTGTGGTATTAGATATGACCCAAAGAGAGTGAAACCATCTCTAATAACACCCTATGGTATCAAATACGACCCAAAGATAGAAAAGAATGCTCTAATACCACCCTGTAACCACACATACCACATTTACCAACTTTGAAGGGCTTGCCCGGGGTACACATTAGATGAGGGTCACTATGATAAGGCTCAACCTCCAATGTGACCTTAAGGAAATGGATTTGACAACTTAAGACCTTAATGACTTGCCTTAGGTGCCACAAGACCTCCATGGGTAACCTAACCACTCCAGGTGTCCAATCCCTGAGACAATTCACTTTTTACCTTACTTAGAGCCCCAATAACTCCCTTTCCAAGGCCTCCATGTGACTATGGGTCCCCAGTCGCTACCATAGGCCTTATTCCATGTGGCTATGGAATTTTCTGCTAATTTCTATGCCAATGACTCAAAATTATGTGCCACTTTTCCAGGGCCAAGACTTAGGTCTGTACGTAGAACTCAGTGAAACTTCTAGAGAAGATATATGAGATAGGGACAATGCTTGTAAACCAAAAACTGAAACCAGTACTTGACCTAGCCATCCCCAACTAGGAATGACATTCTATCAAACACTTAGTAAATATGCAACCATCCCCAACTGGGACTTGACCTAACCATCCCCAACTAGGACTAACATTCTTGAGAGTGCATATGAAAGAACATTTCTCTTCCCTTTTTTGTAAATCATTTCAAATCCATAACTCAAAATCCGGGTGACCCTTTTTTGTTGCTCTTCTGCAGATAATATTTGTTCTAAAGAGTATTTAAGACCATCGTGATGTGTTTTACCTTGAAGTTTCTTTCCATTAGGTAAGATCACCATTTATTTAGTGCATGTAGTATGGCCAACATTTAGTTCTCATAAATAAGCTTCAGTAAGTACTCTCCCTTCATTGTATGACTCTCAAAAGAAATGGGTCTTCCTTCTTGCATTAAAACAACAAAAATTCCATTGTCTGAGGCATCACATTCTAGAATAAAGGATTTTGTTAAGTCTGGTGTAGCTAAGAATAGTGGTTGGCACATTTATCATTTAATATGTTCAAAGGCCTTAGTTTCTTGTGGTGTACAAGAAAATGTGTCTTTCTTCAGTAATGTTGTTAGAGGTTCTGCTATTCTCCCATTATTCCTAGAAAACTTGTGATAATACCCTGTCAACTTGAGAAATCCTCGAATATCCTTTAGGCTTGTGAGGATTTTCCATTCCTTAATGGATTTAATTTTTTTAGGGTCTAACTTAGCACCCTCATGAGATACAATATGGCCCAAATATTCCACCTCCTATATATCAAAGAAATATTTGGAGGTCTTTGCATATAATTGTTTCTCCTCCAATAGTTTGAGCACCATGTCAACATGTTGAACATCTTCCTTCCAAGACTTGTTGTAGATTAGTATATCATCAAAAGAGACTAATACAAATTTTCTAAGGAAGTATTTGAAAATGGAATTCACCAAACCTTAAAATGTGGATGGTGCATTAGTAAGGCCAAAATGCATGACCAAACTAGATCTTTGTTCAGGATATCATCAAATTAGAAACAAAGTTGAAGACATTCCAAAAACAACATTCGGAACTCATGAAGTTCATTGCGAATTTTTGGTCATGCCAAAACCCTAACTTATTTATACATCTCTTAAAAAATATAATGAAGCAAGATCTGAAATTTCTAAATGAAGTTCACCAAGATTTCGGCTCCACGTGGTAGAAAATTTCATCTTTTGAAACCTCGTAGAAAAACATTTATAGCGATAATCCCAAGATAACCTCTTTGAAGCAGTGAAACCTTAGAATCAAAATCTCTGATACCAAATGTTATGCAATGAGATCAAAAAATACAATAAAATATAGATCAATGACTTGAAAATTAGCGTCTTCAAGGGGGAAACCTCATTTACATCACATAAATGGACAATTATTCAATGATATAAATGACAATACCTCCATGGAATATATATGAGTCTAAGTGGTCACAATATAATTAGAGCCTACATAACAATAATAATGTAAGGACACAACAATAAATAGTGGATGTCTATGGGGAATAACAATAACAAATTGGTGTTACACGGGCACCATAATAACAATAGGGACATACACCTACAACAACAATAAACAAGCAATGCTAGTATTATTGGGACCTAACAACATGCATGATGATCTCTTTTTGGTTGTGAAATAAAGCATAGAATAGGGTTGTATGGGTAAAAATTGGTAAAAAATCTAGGCGTGACACCATAAACTTAGATGATTTAATCACTTCCCTTAATAAAATGTTGGATGAGAAAGAAAATGACTTTGATGAGTTAATATACAAACTATACAAATCCACATGGGAATTTGTTAAGCTAGAACTTCTAAAATTGTACAAAGATGATATGAAAAATTAATCCATGGGTGTCTATATTAATATCAAGTGTTGATTTTAATCAAATTTTTTTCAAATTCAACCTCAAATTGGACCACCTTGAATTAATGACCAAATACAAATTTAGAATACCATCAAAAAATATTTTTTCTTACGATTAAGGACAACTTGCCTAAGGTTGTGTGGTTGGAAAATGTAGGAAATTTGAAAGTGTGCTTCATTATTGACAACATCATTTTCTTCTATTAAAGGATGTAATGGGAACAAGCCACTAGAAATTATGCCCTATTCATCATAATTAACACTAAAACATTTTATAATGGAGTTGAATGGTGGTTGATACTTGAAATGCTTAAATCTGTAATTTTTTTCCCCTTTCTTAGGTTGTAGAAGCATTGTTTGTTGCATCCTAAGTATATATTTCAGTTAATAAGAAACTATATGAGGAACAAGACCTACACCATTCCATCCCATAAGGATATCCACTCATCCAAACCCTATATGTATTTAATGTGAAAGTTCTTGTCTACTCAATCACCAAAAAGGTAACTATATGATTAATTAAAGTGATTGCACTCCTTGATTTAAACTCAGGAAATATGGTCAGTTGGATTTTGTTGATGACTCTTTCATGTATATCTTTGAGGAATAACCTTCCTAAAACAACATTATTAGATGTTTGGAAACCCTTTGTTTATCCTTATTCTCTATTATTTATTGCACAAAACCTCATGCTATAAGAAGATCCAAGTTCCTACCTTAGAGTATTTTTATGGCCAAAATATTGGAACTAAATATACCCAAATTAACAACTATTCAAATTTTATGTTTTATTTTTTCCTTCCAAACCTTGGCAAAAATAGATCACCAAGTTGTCAGTCATAGCATCCATATTCAAAATTTTCACCAAGATTTTGATGACCACACATGTTTATTATTTGTTATTCTTCTTCTTGTTCAATCCCTTTATGGTTGGATTCCTATAGTTCCAAAAATTCCATTCAGAGCATTGCATTGGTTTATATGCCAACGAGTGTAATGGCCTTCAAAAATTCAATTGGATGTCATGTTGTACACATTAGGTCCAAGGAATCTTAGTCATAAATAAGAAAATGAGTTGATGTTAGGTCCTTGATGGAAAATTGGATATGCGAATTGAGTTAGGAAATTAAATTTGCAATGTGCAATATATAATCACTCAAGGATTTCCAATAGGAAATTAGAGATGGAAAGGTATATACTTCTTGATCATAATAATTTATCTTGCAATGATTAAAGTTGTAGGAAATTTAATGTTTCAAATCCTATGGAAATATTACGAAGAAATTAAACCCTCCATTTTGTGAAGGCAACCAAGCTCCCTCGAAACACGTTGGTCATCTAATGACCTTAGCCTTTAGTGGTCTACTCGTACTCTATTTAAACAAAAAATGTTGGCTAAGACATCTTGGTACTTGGCCCAAAAGATTTTTTGAAAGGGGAAAACAATTAGCCAATTACCTTTATAAGGTTAAAACTCATTCATGCTTTCCTTAGCCAGAGTTTAGATAAAACATTTAAATATGGTTTATCAAAAAGTTTTTTGTGGAGAAACATCAAGGATTGATTCCACGAGATGTGATCCTTAAGTTTAACATAGAACACTAACTACTTGGTGGATGTCTTGAACTGGAATCTTGTTATTGCCTTCATAAAATCCAAGCTTAAGCTAACCAATTCTAGAGGGTCAAGTAAATAGAATATGTAGAGTTAAAAGCAAACATAAGAATTGGCTCTTTATGCTCTGAAGCCTCTAGAAGTTATTCCTAGAAGCAAAGAAAGTAATATTTATCGAATTTATGACAGTGTCGGACTTGCTAGTGGGGAAAGGACTATCATAGTTGGGAGTCCCAAACCTATGATTCATATATTGTGGGAATATCAAGGCCAAGAAACGTTTATTTTTGTTTTTCCATTTAATTAGCAACCTTTATATAAGCCTAGGTGAAGGCTCTTTTCTAATGATGCCTTTTGTCAATCAAGAAGGAATCTGAAAGGATAAATTACCATCGGCTATATAATTTTCCTCTTACTTGTTGTGTGTGCAAGCTAAAGTTCTTTATTTTTTTTGGAAACAACACAACCATGTGATATTTACTCAGCACGATTTTTCTTTTTCATTTCATGGTATAGTGTGCTCATTTCATAGTATGATATGAGGATAATTCACATCAAACAAAACATTAAATTATAGTACAATGACACATTTCTTGGATGGAAATGGACCACAATTATCAACTATTTAGAATGCCCTATCAAAATTTGTTGAACCATACATTTACCATGGCACAATGACAATGAAGCAACCACCATAAAATTGATAAATAAATAAAAATGGTGTAGAATCAAACTTTCAATATATCTACATTGAAACCCTCGCTACATATAACAAGAAGTTTCTTACAATTACGCTGGCTACATATAGTAACCTACATTGTCCCTCGCTCTTCTAAGCATCCTACGCTCCAAAGGAAGCGAACCTTGATAAAATACACCCATACTAGTTATCTCAGATTCTTGTGACCATTAACCTTTCGATATACCTTTGTTATATATAAAATATTTAGAATAGTTTTAACATAAACCAACAAGTATTTTCTTAAATACTTTTGGTAAATGCTATAGTGAATGTAAGTGCAACAACTCGATCTATATTCTCCGATGATTGTTGAAACACCTTTTAGATTTCCCAAATGCATAGTACATGCAACAACTCGACCCATATTCTCCGATGATTGTGGAAACTCCTTTTAGATTCCAAAATGTGCATTATTGTCATCGATACCGATTTATTTTGTCTATGTTCAAGAACCCAGCGTGACCCACATTGTCTGATAATTGTGAAAACTCCAAACTTCCGGAATGCCCGTTATTATCTTTGGGTGCCGCAATGTAGATATGAAATTTTTAGTCCAATAATTATTAAAACACGTGATTTACGTACTCGGCGATTCTCCACAAAACTTATTAGAAAAGAGCGTACGCACAAACGAAAATATAGCAACTTCGAAAGCGCATAAATTCATTATCTGTTAAAATCAATAGATACGGCGTGATGAATGGACACGGCTGGTGAAAGTTGGAGCAATCATGGGGCCCTCCCAACTGTACCAACAACTACAATGATAGATGCAATCCGTGAGTCGTTGATAGATCGTTACATTCACAGAGTGGGAATCATAGAATTCAGAGCCTGGTACCCAACACAAGCAAAACAGGAACGACATGGTAACCGATGCTTTAGTTGTGATCAATTCCAACCACTTGATTAGTTGGATCATTCTCTGTGAGTAGACAATGAAAGCCATTATGAACTGTACGACCACATCTTCAACTAACACTCTAATGTCAATATTGTTTTTTTTTTCTTCACACTTTTCATTATAAACATGCATCAAGAGTTTCAAGAACTCTCGAGTCATTGGTATTTATGTGAAAATTTGTGCATTGCAACCATCGGTTTGCTCATAATAATAATGGCAATGATCTTTGATTCAACCATTTTTAGCTCTCCATAATTTCAATCGTTGAAGACATAATGCAAGAGGGCCAACATCAAAATTGCTTCGGGCCTAGGATCTAGCCCTACTAGATCTAGAGAGGGATCTCTTTGTTAGATATAGCTTTGTTTATAGGGGCATTTTAGGCTAGCTATTAGTGCAAAAGGGTTTGTTTGAGAATTTGAGGTTGAGACAACGAAAGAGGGCCATTGGGGTATGGAGTCAAACAGATGTAAACAAATTTAAATGGATGGACCAGACAAGCTAACCATGTCAATGGGTCTTTATATCTTGTGAAATGGAAAGGAGGAGGAGATTAAGGTTCAATGTGAATGTTGAGCAGACCGTCTTTGAATTATGCATTCAAATCTCAAAGGAAAACATAAATAATGCTTCAACACTGAACAGGGTGCCCGATGACAAATCCTGAACAAAATTTTCTTATCCACAGTAAAGAGAGAAAATAGTATGTGAAACTACATAATGACAAATTATAGGAAATAAGCACTTCACCACAGATCATAACACAAGAATCTGGAAACAACAATGTCCCTTCAGTCATCCAAAAAAGGGTGCTTACAACTAGATGAGCCTATTACAATGGTTTCCTCCTTCCTCGCCCTTTTTTCTACTGCTAATGCATGCAGTATTTAAATAAAACTTAAGTCGATTACCCTACCTACTTCAATGATTGTCATCAATTACATTCAAGAAGAAATTAACAAGTGGAACCATACAAGCAGTGATAAGATAAGTCTAGCCAAAACAGTGGCTTTAGCAGTCCTTTATTGATTGTGAAATGATTAAAATCCGGCTTTTCTGATGCCGAGGAGGCAATGATGGCTCTGACATCTTGGCTCTACCTTGGTGCAAAAAGGTTATTGAGCAGAATGTGTTGGCTTTAATGACAGTCACTTTCTGTTAAACGTCCTCTGTCCGTTCTGCACCGGTTACTGTTGCAGTGGAGTTTGAAATGGAAAACCCACTGTACCTTTATCGGAAAACCCATTGTTCCTTTAACAGAGTGTTTTAATAATAACCTTCTGGGTGAGATGGCAAGGAAGGGCGATGGGGAGTAGCGATGAGGGAACGACATGCCGCAATGCTGGCGAGAGTGGTATCGAGGCAGAGGGAAAAGTAGATTTGAGGGGGAGGGTGGGTAGGAGGAAGTGTAAGGGAGCGCGGGGGCGATGGCATGGGTGCGCCAGCACCCGACGACAGTATGGGATACCACCCATTTCAGACTCCCCCCCCCCCCCCTTCCTTTTTAATGCTCGACGACCGAGGGGGGGGGGCGAAAAGCATTGTGGGCCATCCAATATGCAGGGGTGAGCAAAGGTGGCGGGATGGTGTGGGGAGTGTAAGGGTATGAGTGGATGGTGGAGTTGAAGGTGATGTGGCAAGGAGTTGGACCCGCCCGTAGCCCACAGATCGGTGCTTTTGTTATGGGCGGCGGGGAGATAAATTTTAAATGTTGCAAAGTGCGACGGGTGGAAATGATGTGGCAAGGAGGTGGGCCCGCACGCAACCTGCAGATTGGCATTTCTGTTATGAGAAGTAGGAGGTAACTGTTAAACTTTTCAATTCACGATTCACGATGAAAAGGTAAGGATAGAGGTCAATGAGATAAAGGTTTCAGGTGGAATTTGCGATACGGTAAGGTTGATGTGGTTTATATCATATGTATAACATATCAATCGACCTAATGTGGGGGGTGGAGCTGTGAATAAAGAAATGTGTGGTAAGTTTAAACGATAAATATTTTATGGCCATTAGTGGGTGGGTGGAGCTACTTTTTTAACTATAAAAATCGAATTTTAATAGTTATAAAATGGGTTTTGAAGGAAATGAAGTGTGGAACCTTAGATTTTGGAAAAATGAAGGGTAAAAGAGGGTAAATGAAATGAATGAGAGCAGGAATGAGGTTTTGTCACCATTACACCTTATCAACAACACTTTCCTCTTTCCACTAAACTAAAAAGGCAGATTGATTCCTCTCAAGTTCTTGACAGTCAGGATTTTCTTTCTTTCCTGGAAATAAATGACAGCCATGGAATATTATTTTTAAAAGATCTAAGAAATAATCAGTCATCTTGAGAGTCTGTAAGTTACAAGAGTCTTACAACCATCACAACCATTTTAGAAGTGATGTCAACTCTTTCTCGATACATGTGAAGGTACAAAACCTAAGAGGAAGAAGATGATAGAAATGTTAGGAAACATATGGTATATGTAGGTTTAAAGTTTACACTTACCATATGGTAGAATGATATAAGGTGGTTTATATGAATTTTTTTATTATATTAAAAAGTTAATATAGTAATATAAATTAAATGAATATGAAGACTCTTATTCACAATTTATTATGGATATTTTTAATATGTAAATAGGCTTTTGTATAATACAATGAGCCAATATCATGGCTTATCAATAAAACATATCTAGAAAAACATAACTCATTTCATATGACTATGATAGTTATATATATATAAGAAAAAAATGATATAACTACTTTGGAGATAAATGTCAACCTTTGATTTGTGTATATTGCTATGAATATTCTAGAGTATCCCATGGAGATTAAGTCCTTACCGTCCAGCTAATAATTTTTGTTAATTAAATTAAAAAAAATAGAAATCTTATTCCAAAATAGACATGTCTATCTACATAATAAGAAGATGGAAAATGATTTTAGCATCAAGATGCAAATCAAGAGTGGATGTTCTTACACAAGGGTACTAGGTGGCCTCATCATGTAGGAGTTTGGTTAGAAAGCTTGGATGAGAAGTAGATGATATTCTCAACCATACTTATTGAGACGAGTGAATCTATATAAGTCTTAGAGCTACTAAATAGTGAAAAAATAAATTTTCCATTAGTATAACTCATTGAAGTGCACCTACCAAAATTTCATAAGGAAAATTATTCAAATTCTCACACTCATCAATGGCATACCCTTCATCATCAACAAACTCAAAGGTAAATCCAATATCTCTTTAGTAAATGACAACCACAGAACAAAGATGATTAAATGAAGTAAGAAATATATAGTACTATTCTTGAGATAAAATTAATAGATCTAAGGAATATACAAAGGGAAAAAAGAAGAAGAAGGTAGAAACACTAAATAGATGGATCTACCACCCGAGAGAGAAGAAGATCAAAAACTATAATCGTTGCCCAATTCCATTAATAAACATATTATTGTTTAAGAATTTCAAAAAAACAAAGTGAGGAACCTATTATAAACAAAATTGGTGAACGGACTCATAAGACTAAATACTTAACCCATGTACCCCTATTTTTATGACACTTAAACATGGAATATTTGTATTGGTTATGGAACTCTTTACAATACCACCTTGAGGAATTCAACCTCATTTCATGGGATTTAGTGCTTGCTAAAATTGATATGTAAATTTCTTCACTAAATTAGATGTCAACTTATCATAACACCAATTTTAAGTAAAAGAAAATTTGAATCCTACAACAATACCTTCAAGACAAAGCATTATTTGTGTATTGTGAATGGCAAATAAAGATTTGTATATGTATCTATTTATATATAGATAAGTCTTTACTCGCTCTTCACAAAAACCATGCCTTTTCTCGAAGGTCTTTTACTCAAACTTGGTGGTATGAAGATTTGAAATATAATTCACTGAAAAATTAGATCTTGCTTCTTATCAACATACATGCGTGCTAGCAATTCATACAAAGCATGCCTTTTCTTGAAGGCATTCTTTCCGGCATCCTAATCTTCTTTTACCTGAACTTAGTGGTATGATATTTAGACATATGATTTAGTGAAGAAATGCATCAATTATTTTTATAAAATTGTTGATAATTATTATAGTTACAAACATGTACAATATATTAATTTGAAATGGTTGATAATTATTATAAGTTTAAACATGTACACCGTATCAATTTTTATTAGATCTACTTAATTTTTTTTTTATCAGATATATTTAAAAACAATTGAGTATATTTTTTATTGGATAAATGTTTGGAGAGACTAAGAGAACATTTAAATAAAAAGGAACCCTGAAGAGATTTCATTTTTATGATAATTTCTTGGTATATATTTAGACTCTTTTTTTTTCAATGGAGGTTAACACAAGATTTATGTAACAAATACAGTAGCTATAATTAATTGGAAACACACTACTGATATTATGGAATTAAGGACCTTTATGGGAGAAATCAAATGCCTTTGAAATTTCATGACATCATATTTGAATATGATTGCATATGTGATGGTATAACTAGCAGTAGAAAGAGATTGTATTGAGCGAGAATGAAAAAAAATCATTTCAGGTAACAAAAGCTTAGTTAAGCATGATTCGTAACATTGCTTAATTTGGAACAACATTTTGAAACAAGTATAGTTACGAGTTGGTAAGCCATGGGAGAATTAATTTGGAACAACAATTTTAAACAAGAATAGATACGAGTTGGTAAACCATGGGAGAAATTTTTTTGTAAGGAGGTAAAAGGGTCAGGGTCAATGCATAATCATGATGGTTTATCATGATGTTTCCATCTTATACTGACAAGAATTGAAAACTGAAAAGAAGTGGAGCATAGGATTTCTATTCTCGGTATGATGAATCAATTAAATAAGGTTAGATTGGGAACATCAACAATAAATGAATGTATTGAAACTCGACCAAACTGGACTAACTGAAACTAAACTGGGACACTTGGATGGAAAGTTTCAACACCAAGCAGGTGGTTGGAATTAGATTCTCCAACACTCCCCCTTACTTACAACCACATAAAAATTTAATTAAGATACCTGTTGGTCTATGTCTCAGCGAGGATTACTATTTAAAAATTGAATTTCAACTAGATTTAGTTTTATTCTTCTCTTATTCTAGATTCTATAGCCTCTAAATTGTTTCAAAATTTTCTTCTTGTTGTATTCTTCAAACCTCTGTTTCTTCATTTTCTAGTGCAGGTCTTCTATTGTTCCAGATTGTCTAAGCATGTCTTGTAATTCTTCAAGAAATGACTTGTATGTCGGTTGTTGCCACATATTGTCTTCTGTAGTGCACTTCTCATCATCAATCTGCTACAACATAAGATGTAAATAATATTTTTTCTCTTCAAAACTCCAATACTTGAAACTTTCATTAACATTTTCACCATGCATGTTGTCTTCAACATTCATATCTACAACTTCTGTGTAGACCTCATCAAATGATCCAAGTGGATCGAATAGGTCCAAGTACAAGTGGCTTAAATACAAAGGCTAAAAAATAAAAGTGTTTGGAATTTGGCAAACTTTATGTCAAGTTGAAGATCTTGTCTTTTGGATTCTAACTACGCAGAAAAAACTCAATTCTGAGTCTGCATGGAGGAATTAGGAGCAGTCAAAGTTTTAGGATTGAATTGGTGATGCGGCAGATTAAGGAGGACACAAATTGGAAGTTTTTTGGCCACCAGATTCTGGCTAGCTCTGACCGGATTCTGGGAAAAATTGTGGGATTGTTAATTTGACTCCTTTGGTCAAATTAACGAGTTTTAAAAAATGGTGAGTTTTTTTTTTAATAAAAAATATATATATAATTTTGGAGGGCGAGCCGTGACCCCTGCCCTCCCATCCAACAAACATAACAAGGTATTAAAAATAAGTGGTGGGCAGCAGTCATGACCTCGCCATCTGACCACCACGTGCTCACAATATGACAACCGTATGTATTTATGGCTGGTGTGGGTGTTGAACCCCATCAATGTTTCCACGTCCATTCGGTCTCGACGGAGTATGAGGGCCAGGCCACCCAATGCCCCCTCCCCCCCCCCCCAACGTACCCAAAATTAATAACAGTGGGTGTTAAAAAAAAAATTCCAAGGCATGGTTTTTAAAAACAAATCTGAGTTATTTTGGAGGGGGTGGGGTTTGACCACCCGACCCCCTCCCTCACAATGAGGATCATAACCATTTGCGCAACAAATTCCTTTGGGAAGTCCGCCAACACTTCAATATTTAAACCTTTCATCTCAACAGTGCGCCCAAGAAACCAGGAGAGGGCACAAAAATCGAGAACCATGAGCACTGGGTAGGAGGGGGGTGGAACCATGATCTGAGTCATTTTCCAGAGGGTCTATATTTTCACTTTGTGAGATTCAGGAAAATTTTATATGGATTCTGCACCTCTCGACACCAAGAATCTAACGGTGTTGTCCATTTCTTCATCAGAGGTCTTCAATTTTTGGGCATTTTCAGCTACGGAGGTATAAGGGTATACTTTTTCATTTTACACTTGTACTTTCATTTTTTTCCACTTAATGAAATAGGGCCTCCCCACTATTTAAGCAGGGCCCAGAGATGTAGTCCCTCCTTGACAAACTCCGGTATCAATTCTCTATCTTCTTGCATGATTTTTAATTTCTTCTCTTTTCTTATGCTTATGCCTTTAAAGATTCTTGTTTAAGCTGCAATTGTCACATGTAATTCTTTAACACATCTCAAGAAAAATATTTTTGGATGAAGTGGTATCAGAGTAGGTGTTTGTAGATGTGAATTTCATGCTTGTATGCTAACTAGAAACATGCTACGAAGAGGAGAAGGGACACTATAGTCTTTTGATTCCGAAGCGGGGCGTGCACATCAGAGAAGGAACATAGATGATGATGTTCGAAATGAAGAGGAGCTAAAATTTTGTAAGACCTTCTACACCATGGTAGATCGGGTCAAAAGGTTGTTCTCTAGACTTGAGAAACTAGAGAAAGCAGCAGAGAATGCGTCATAAGGACAAGGTTCATGGCATGGAGATAATGGAGGAGATCCACCTCCTTCTCCTCTAGAAAGTGAAAATTCTTCCTCCTCTTCTCACCATCATCATAGGAATTCAGGAAATGCATCTAATAAACCTTTCTTTAAGTTAGATGTCAAATTTGATCTACCCATGTATAATGGTGAAAGTAATGCAGAGAAAATTAACAACTGGATTAGGCATCTTGAACTCTATTGCAGGATTCAATAGATTGTGGAGGATGAGGCAAAGATCCAGTTGGTTTCTCTTCGACTCCATGGCACAACTCTCATCTGGTGGGAGAGAAAATTTCAAGGCATCAGTAGTTTGGGTAACCTTCTTTCCTCATGGTCAAATTTCATTTCTGCAGTTAAAGATCAATTCTATCCCTTGGGTTATAAGAAAAAATACTTAATGGAGTGACAATACCTAAGGCAAGGTAAAGGACAAAGCGTGCAAAGATTTTCCGAGGAATTTAGAAAACAAGCACTAAGTTTGGGAATTTCATTAGATTCACCTGAAGTTGTAACTAAGTACATTGGGTCATTACATAGGTACATTAAACATCAATTTTTAATGTTTGGACCTACTACTATTGACTCGACCAATGTAAAGGCCATTCACCTTGAAAACAGGGGAAAAAATGATAAATATGGTCATTCAAAGAAACCACTTTTCAAACCTTCAAATGGAAAACTAAAAGGGAAAGCAAAGGGAAAGGAAAAGAAGACGACATCAATGAAGAAAGATGAAGGGGAAAAGCCTTATTTCAGTCACTCCAAAAAGGAAGGTCATGACGAAAATCATTGTTGGAAGCTACACCCAGAAAATAAGCCAAAGAGATATGGAGGAAAGGGTAAGAAAAAGACAGTAGCAACCACACAACAAGACCTTGGATCTGACTCTGGCGATGAGGCATTGATCAAAGCAGAAGGCATAAAACGTACTCATTCTCTTCATGTTAATTCTGAGTCACATGAAAGAACTAGTTCAAAATATGAGCCTATTCCTAAGGAACTAAAGAGAATTGAGTTGTTTCATATAAGAGTTGTCATAAATCATACAAAAGTAGAAACTCTATTTGATTTAGGCTCTCAAGCAAATTTAATCTGAGAATCCTTGGTTAAAAGGTTAGGCTTAGAAGTTGAGCCTCATCTGAAACCTTATCCACTTGGATGGATACATGACAAAGTAAAACTAAATGTAACCAAGCAATGTAAAGTTAAATTTGTAATGGGTTCTAAACAGGTGGATGAAGTAGAATTGCATGTCATAACATTGGATATTTGTTGTATTGTGTTAGGGAGTCCCTATCTTTACGGTAGGAAAGAAGTTTTCTTTCTACATGAAAATAAATTCCAAATCACAAAATATGGGGTAAAGTATATTGTAAGAGCTCATCAAACAGAGGTCAGTGATAGTCTTGTAAGTGTAGGAGAGGTGAAGAGATTGGTGAATTCTAGCAAGGGGTGTTTTCTCATGGTTGTGAGAGAAAAAGATGCAAAACATATGATGCTTTCCGACGATGTGATCCAGCTCATAAACATGAATTATGTGATTTTATTTCTAACTATGATGAGTTTTTTTAGGAACCCAGAGGATTGCCTATGAAATGAGAAATCCAACATGAGATCCATTTGTAGCATGATGCTCCATTTCCAAACATTGGTATGTACAGGATACCATCTACCGAGATGGAGGAAATAAAAAAGCAAGTACAAGAATTGTTGAACTAAGGGGTCATTTGGCCAAGTACTTCTCCTTGCGGCTCGCCGATCGTGTTAGTACCCAAGAAATATGGCACATGGAGGATGTGTGTGGATTATCAGGTGTTAAATAAAATCAGGGTGAAAAATCAATACCTTCTTTATCGCATTAATGATTTTTTAGATCAATTAAATAATTCTATCTATTTCAGCAAATTGGATTTGTGTAGTGGTTATGACTAGGTCAGAATTGCAGAGCAAGATGTATGGAAAACCACCTTCAAGACTAAACAGGGGTTGTTCGAATGGATGGTGATTCCATTTGGGATGTGCAACGCTCGAGCCACATTCATGAGGTCATTAATGATATTTTTAGGCCTTTCATTGATGAATTTGTCATTGTGTATTTAGATGATATTCTTGTCTTTAGTAGAAGTTGGGATGAACATGTATGCCATGTAAATAAAGTGCTTGATGTATTAAAGAGGGAAGAATTTCATGTAAAATTTTCAAAGTGTGATTTCAGGAAAACCTCTTTCGTTTACCTAGGTCATATTGTCGGTAATGGTCAATTAAAAATAGACCCCTCCAAAGTTGAGGTGATTGTAAAATTGCCTAAGCTTACCAATGTAACAGAGGTCCGTAGTTTTCTAGGTGAAATACAATACTGGAGGAGATTCATTGCCAACTTCTCCATTATTGCGTCACCCTTACATGCACTAACAAGTATAAAACAAACCTTTCAGTGGCAGGAAAGAAGCAGAAGTCATTCGAAGCACTGAAAGAGAAAATCAGCACCGCACCAGTCCTGGCTTTGCCCGATCTCCAACAGCCTTTTGATATAGAAATTGATACCAGTGGGTACAGCATGGGAGCTTTACTATTGCAACAGAAGAAGCCAATTGTTACCATTCAGAGAAGTTCTCCCAGGTTGTCATCAATTACCCCACTTACGACAAGGAGTTGTATGCCTTGGTCCAAAGTGTGAAAAATTGGAAACACTACCTGATCGACAAGGAAACCATTATCCATATGGATCACCAGCCCTTGCAATACCTTCAATCATAGACCAAGCTAAAATATTCTCATCTTTTCAGGTGGATGGTGTTTCTACAATAGTTTCATTTGGTAATAAAGTATAGGAAGGGAACTAGTAAAAAAGTAGCAGATACGCTCTCTTGCCCTCCTATTGCTACTTCTTTATTTTTCATAATGCTTTGTTGTCTTTTGAAAGTTATGGTAAACAACATGCTAGCGATGATGACTTTAAATGAATATATGCAAAACTAACTCATGTTTCACAGGTGTACAACTATCATTTGCAGGGGAAGTTGTTGTATCACCTTGGCAAATTATGCATATCCACAGGAGGAAGGGTACATGTAATTCGAGAGGCACATACCTCTCTTGTGTCTGGTCACTTTGGTGTCAAAAAAACCTTATGCGATTTGCAAAGGTTTTTCTTTTGGCCCCATATGAAAAACATTGTAACCTATTTTCTAAAGGGATGTTTGATGTGTTTTGTTTCAAAGCCCTGTAATAGAAAACTCAGGCTCTACACACCACTCCCTATTCTAGGTCATCCATGGGAAAGTGTGATGATGGACTTTGTAGGAGGTTTTCCTATGTCTAGAAAGGGTCATGACTATTTGTATGTTGTTGTAGACCGCTTTAGTAAAATGTGCATATTAATGCCTTGTAAAAAGCAGGTCACTGCTGAGCAGACTACTTATCTTTTCTTTCAATATGTTTGGGTCCACTTTGGGTTTCCCACATCGATTGTGTCATATCGATAATCTCACTTCCTTGGAGAGTTTTGGACCAGCTTGTGGCATATGATGGACACCAAGTTGAAGAGAAGTACGTAATTCCATCCACAAACCGGCAGACAGAAAAAGGTCGTCAACCATACCATGGTACACTTGTTATGGGGCTATTGCAGCAAACATCCCAAGTTGTGGGATGATCATCTTCCATATGTGCAACATGCCTACAACCGTGCAGTGCATTCCTCTCTGCGGTGTTCACCATTTGAGACATGCTTTGGTTACTTACAAAAGGACCATTTTGACATGATCTATGGAAGCGATGAAGATGCTAGTGGACATGATAACAAGGACAAAGCACAACGGTTCATCTAGGAGATACAGACAATTCACCAAGTAGTGCAAGAGAAGGTGGAAAAGAGTCAGGCCCGACATGATAAGCACAAAGTCGACCATCAATTTCAAGTTGGTGACAAAGTGTGATTCCATATCAGCAAGGATCGAATGATGGGGGAAGGAAATAAATTGAGACCAATTCGGTATGATCCATTTGCCATATTGGAGAAGATTGGGAATAATGCTTTCCGACTCGACTTTCCTGTATACATGCAGATGTACTCAGTCGTGAATGTTGAGAATATTAAACTTTATGAACCACCATTTATTATGGACACCGAGGAGGTAGGATCAGTGCCTACAGTGGATGAATTTGGACTATAATATCTCGATTAATTTCTAGAGGACATCATTCTTGATCAAAGAACCAAGACTTCACGAGGAGGCGATGTGGAGTATATTCGTGTTAGTTTGAAATGGATGCACCCAAGTAAAGTTAAATGTCTTGAAAAGGAGAAGGTGAGGGAGAAATTCCCTCACTTGTCTGTTGATTGATAAGGCTTTTGGGGTCCAAAATCTCTTCAGTGGGGATGAATGATCCAGGTGGATCGAACAGGTCCAAGTACAAGTGGCTTAAGTACAAAGGCTCAAAAATTAAAGTGTATGGAATGTTGCAAACTTAATTTCAAGTTTAATATCTCGTCTTTCTAATTACAATGACGCAAACATCACTCAATTTAGAGTCTGTATGGAGGAGTTAGGAGCAGTCAAAGTTTGAGGGTTGACTTGGTGAAGTGGCAGACTAAGGAGAACACAAATTGGAAGTTTTCTAGCCACCGGATTCTAGCCAACTCCGGCCTGATTCCTGGAGAAATTGTGGGGTCGTTAATTTTATTCCTTTGGTCAAATTAACGAATTTAAAAAAATGGTCATTTTGTTTTAAAAATAAAAATATATATATAATTTTGGAGGGTAGGCCATGACCCTCACCCTCCCATCCAAAAAACATAACAAGGTATTATAAATAAGTGGTGGGAATCAGTTGCGACCCCGTTTCCCGACCACCCCACACTCACATTACGACAACTGTATGTATTTATGGGTGGCAGAGGTGGTGAACCCCACTGCCAACCCAACCAATGTTTCCACATCAATTCAGTGTGAGCAGAGTATGCGGGGTAGGCCACCTAATGTGGGCCCGAGCCCCCCTCCCCAACATACACAAAATTAATAATTGTGGGTGTTATAAAAAAAGCTAAGGCACAATTTAAAAAAAAAAAAAACTGAGTTATTTCGGAGGGGATGAGGTTTGACCACCTGACCCCCTCCCTCACAATGAGGATCATAACCATTCACCCAACAAATTCCTTTGGGAATTCTATCAGCACTTCAATATTTAAACCTTTCATCTCAGCAGTGTGCCCAGACAGTGAGGAGCGGGCACAAAAATTGAGACAATGGAACCATGAGCACTGTGCAGGAGAGGGGCGGAACCATGATCTGAGCCATTTTTGAGAGGGTCCATATTTTCACTTTGTCAGATTCAGGAAAATTTTATATGGATTCTTCACCTCTCGACGCCACGAATGCAACGGAGCTATCCATTTCTTCATCAGAGGTCTTCAATTTTCAGGCACTTTTAGCTATGGAGGTATAAGGGTGTAATTTTGCATTTTATACTTGTACTTTCATTTTTTGTCACTTAATGAAAGAAGGCCTCCCCACTAGTTGAGCAGGGCCTGAAGACATAGTCCCTCTTGGACGAACTCCAATATCAATTCGGTGTATTATTACATGATTGTTAACTGCTTCTCTCTTCTTATGTTTATGCCTTTAAAGTCTCTTGTTTAAGCTGCAATTTTCACATGTAATTCCTTAACACATCTCAAGAAAAATAGTTTTGGATCATCAAGACATGGTGTTTCAAGCCATGTTTCAAGGAACTTTAAGTCCTCTTCATAATCAGTTTGTTTACCTGCACATTAGAAATCAATGGTAAGTGTAAAAACATGTCTAAAACCACATTTGTTTGTTCCTTCTGCTCTATAATGGAAAATTTCTCCTGTTGCGCTTCCTTCTCTGCTTCTGCCTCTATCTCTATTTCTCCTTTCCCTTTGCAGACTTCTTTCTTAGCATATTTATTTATTTCTTTTTCTATCTCTATCTTTAAACTTGTCTCTTGGTTTTATTCCTTCTACTCTACTATGGAAACTTTCTCCTGTTGCGCTTCCTTCTCTGCTTCTGCCTCTATCTTTGTTTCTGCTTTCTCTTAGAACACTTCTTTCTTTGCATCTTTCTTTATCTATGTTTCTCTCTCTGTCTTTATCTCTTCTTCACTAACTTGTGAAGCTACAAATAGGTTTTACACTGACTCAAGTGGGATTATCTCACCAAATAGCATCATGCTAATATTATGTTCTTTTTGCATCATCTGCAACCAATCATCATTAGCCAAAAATTATTTATCAAAGTTTAAATCAACATTATTAATCACTCGATTTACCATAGTAGTTTTACTCTCATGAGAAAGATGAGTTGTTGGATTCACCATGTTATAGGTCAATTTGGGCATCATTCCCAATGACCTGGTTAACTAGGCATCATCTCCAGAACCAATGACTAAGGGTCTATCATTCCTTATCATTTCAAGTTGCTACATGCCCTAAGGCAAGAACAAGACAAATCAAGCATGACTTTCATCAAGCAAAGGTTTCCAAGCTTTGAAGTTTATTATATAGCATATGGGATCTCACCAACGTTGCCTCTAAGGGGACTAAGTATGTTGCATATGCAGGTAGCCACATGCAAGGCTACTCTGCAAAGCACTTCCTGACATCTATGGGTGCATTGGTCATTGGGAGCGAAATTCTTATTGTTCCAGAATCTCCACTTGGCCAGTGCCTTCTAGAAGAGTTCACATGTGTCAAGCTTCGAATCCAAGTGTCCATTTGACATCTACATGATTGGGAACATGTCTTGCCTAGTATTAGAAAGTCATTCATTGCAAAACTACCTTCAGTTCATCTATAAATTGAACACAGATCTGAGTGTTTGAGAGGGAAGAATTTGAGTAGAGAAATGCTGGAGGATTTTCAATTAAGAGTTGGATTTGTGTAACAGATGCTGGAGAGATTTATACTGTGATGAGGCTGAGGATCGTTGCTGGAAGGGTCACTTCAAATCAGTCATTTGGTTGTAACATCTCCTTCTATCATTATTAAAGAATACAACTTACTTTTCCCTATATGCATCTATATTTGCTTTGATTTTCCATATTGCAAGATCTTAGTTGATGTATATTGTTTATGCTTTACTGATTTAGATAACTAACTTGAATATACATCTGTATTATTTCTATCTTCTGTTGTTTTAGTGTTGTTTCTTGCAGGAAGCATTTTTCCTACAAACTGCTTCAATTTGAAGCTACAACAGAAGCGACAGAAGGATCCATTTAGAAGCGCTTGGATTACAAGTAAGCCTCTAATCCTTTCTGTGTGTCTGCTTTGAGTTAGGAAAGGTAGTCATATAGTATTTAATATATTGTTCTAGATTGTCATCTGTCTAAGGAAGCGTGTTTTATCTGTAATTCACAATTCTGGCCCAACAAATTTGCGACTCCACTAGGGATAATTTCTGTTAGATCTAGGTGAATTAGCCTCTGAATTGCTTTGTTTATCCACCTGGTAGTTGTTACACAGAAAGATTAAACTTTTTCAAAGCCAAATTTGCAAATATAGTGAGTTAAACAGTAGTGATTTTCCTTATACACTACGCCCAACGCACCCTTAGATAGGACACAATGCTTTGCATAGCACTGTCTCCCTTTCAGGCTTGCGTTGCAGAGCACTGTCTCCCCTTGGAGACTGCGTTGACTCCTGAAACCACCCAGATTCCTTTGAATTTTCCTTTTCAATTTGCTTCAATTTGTTTTCTGCTATGTTTTAAAAAGTTTGATCCTCTTGACGAGTGACTCTATATACTTCTTCCTCCTTTGGCTGAAAAATTTTTCAATGTTTGTTTAAATTTTTTTTTCTTTATCATTGACAAGTTGATTTCAAAGTATTTTTTATGGTTGCAATAAGAATCATTTGCTTTCGAAATAGGAAATTGTCATAAAATCTTCATTTCCTTGATAGGAGAAATTGTTGTTGAAATCCTCGTTTTTCCTTCAAAATAGAAATTGTTGGTTGTATTCTTCATTTCTAGAGAGTAAAAGGCATTTGAATTGTTGATTTAGTGCACCTATTTTCTTTTATGCATTCATAACATTAAAGAAACTGAAAAGAAAAACTTGCATTTGCATGTAGGATTTTTGTGTGTTTTGAAAAAAGGAACATTAGGAAATCTGCATTTAGTTTGTGATCATTGATTTGTTTTGCTCATTGATTTGTTTTCTCACAAATTATTTGCTCTCTTCCCTTAGTAGCTAGGTTTTTCATTGAAGAAACTAAAAGTGAAAAATTTCTTATCATTTTTAGTTACATTTTAGGAATTTTCCAATAAATCATCGCGGTGATCCTTTGAAAGGAAAATTGTAAGCAAGATCAACATAAAATTAATCTCAATTTACCTAACAAAGAATTGGAACCATAATGATAACATTTAGAAGGTCTAGGCTAGCGACGTGTTTCAGCGTCGTAAAAAATAGCAGTTATCGTTAACTTGTCTACAATACATTTTGAGTGTCATACCTCACTCCACATACGTAAGTATATCATAGCTTGTCCATGTATTTTCAGGTATATTGGGCGGTGTTACAGTACGATAAGTATAAAGGGGTGCTCTCACTGTGCGGTTTCGCATCAGACAACGCTAATATGGACTTCGGCCTCCACATACCTTCGGGTTTATTTTTGAGGATAAATTTTAGGTGCCATCCATCCATAGTGAACCGAGTTGGCCACCTTGTAAATTGTGATACACCGAACATAGCATTCAGGGAGATTGGCTGCCCGTACTTCTTGGTTCGCCAGGAGGTATTCTGCAGTTCACAGTTTCTTGGTAAACCCTTTTTCCTAGCATTACCCTTTTATTTTGTTTATTTATTTTTGGTTAAAATTAATCAGTAATCATGGAAGAAGAAAATCCTTTCCCACATCATTCGTGTAGATTAGCTTTCAAACCACCTTTATCACTAGAAGTTACTTCTAGTAGGCGAAGGAGATCACGATCTGTTGAATCAAGTACAATTCATACCTTTGGCGAAACATCATTTTCCCATAAACCAGAGTTAGCTCAAGTTATTTCTACACATCTCGGTTCGTCTACTTTTGTTGAAACAAAGTCTTCACAACTACCTGTGGTCATGATCCATCTAATAAGTGAGACCATACATCCTAGACAAGACATTGTTCAACCGCAAATTGATCCAGATCATTTCCCTTCTTTGCCAGAAAATTTGAATCCTAAAGTAGAACAACCGGAAGTTGTTACTACCTTGGTCATCCCACAAAGTTTTGTAGCTATTGAATCTCCCATATCACACAGTCAACCACCTGAAATATACTTTGGGCTAGACGATGAAATTCTTCCACCCGGTTTAATTGCGATTGAAGAAATTCCACAAGACACTACACCTTTAACTCCAACCCATTTCGGGGAAGAACTTTACTTGTACAAGTATTTTTCTCAATTGACACCCTCTACTTTTATTGATCTTCCTCCTTTTAAAATTCCCGTCGATTCAAAAGGGTATACATTTGGTCAAACAACCATGTCTAAACCAACATCTTTGGTTGGGTTTGGTGTACCAATTACGTGAGCTCCTGACCTCACTACTCCATCGATGTTTACCACTTCACCAGAGTCATATTTTCGTTGAGGCCCTATGGTCCCATTAGGTTACAAATCATTAACTGGAATTTTCTCTGGTGCATCTTCCAATCCATGGACTTTACCAATGTCATCATCTGGTATTTTAACTGGTAATCCTATCGTAAGTACTGAACGACTTGATTCATTATACACATCATCAGGGCAATATCAAGCCGGTCCTTATGGGTATATTCCTTCATGTACCGTATCAACTGGACTCCCAACATTTGTAGAGCAATATTTTTTGTCTTATTATCATCCTCATGCTGGTAGCAACCTTTGGTCACCCAATATGATAGTAATTCGTTACTTTTTGGTCAATCTAATGTTGAAACGAATTTTTATCAATGGAAACCCACTCTGCCTATCCAACCGCAAACAGTTGTATAATCATATCAATCGGTTCAACCTGTTATACCCACTTCATTACCACTTGTCAATACATCTATACCCTTGTTACAGAATCAAAATTTTGTACACCATCAACCTTATCAAGCAGGTCCTTCAACTCAATATCATCAAATGCTGGGTCCACAGACTCCAAATCCTTTAATTAATTTAGAACAACCTGTATCAGGAATTATTTATTCACAAGCTAGTTTACCATTTTATGGGATGTCACAACTGCAAACGAGTTATACATATCAACTGAATCCATGTCATGTTAATTTGGGTTATAAAATTGGTGGACAGACCCCTTGGCAGCTGCAGGCGCAAATGCCTCAAACTTCATTTCAACAAGTATCATATCCAAGTTTTGGTCAACGGAATCCTTAAGCTTTTGCTATGAAAAACAACCCCTACTTGGGTTACCAGCAACAAATTATTTATGCTGGTGTTCAAAGGCCTGCTGCTCAAGCAATTCCATCTTACCTTGACTATGCTCAACCTGACCTTAATAGAAAATTTCCCTTTGTTGCAACTTTAGAGTTACCAGATTTAAATCGGTTAACCAATGATCCAATCAATTATGCTCCTTGGTGGCCGGTGATACCTCATAAATTACCCTCAGATATTCCTAAGTTCAATGGAAACCTTGGAGAATATCTGTCGACTCATGTTATGACCTATCATTTATGAATTACCTAGAGCTTCTTTTGATAATTTCACATCCCTAGCTACTGTCTTTTTGACTCATTCCAGTTACCCATTATATATGAAACTGGAACATAACTCTTGAATAATTTCAAATAGAATAATGCTACTCACATTTCTAATCATATTCATGGGTGGTGTCATCGTCGACGAATGGTTAAGACATTGGCTCTGGATCAGCTCCTTGTTGGATGGTTCGTTAAGTCCCTGTTACCATCTATAACTGAGGATGTGGCTAAGGGTGGCATCTTCACAGAAGAGCAAGTTATCACTTGTGCACAATACTTAGACTTGATTTACACTCAATCTGGCACGCTCTATGAAAAAATACCTAATGCACCGAGATCTAATTTCAATGTTCCTCCTCAAATAAATGACTCTCATGCTGGAGAGGGCTTGATAGGCATTGCAAACACATACCACACTACTGCATCTGATCCTGCTCCTACTTCTGAAATTAATTCCATGTCATTTGACAAAGGGAAAGGTGACACGCAACCAGGAAGTAAGAAAAAGGGGAAATCAAAGAAAAAGCAAACTTCAAACCCGCAGGAAAGATCACCTGATAAATCGTCTGGACCTCAGAAACCTCGTTATCCATACATATTTTGTAATGAGGAAAAATTTGTTAGGGATTGTCCTCACCGCACTAAAGTCTCAAAAATCATCAATACTTCCAATGCGTCAGCTGTGTTGACAACCCCATTTCCAAATCATGACACATATATGGTTGCTACGGATCCAACTCCTAGTTCCAAAGTGTTAATGCTATCTCTCACAAAACCTTCAACTGATATTTTGGTGTCGACGCGAAATAAAGATTATGGTAGTCTGGCCACTGATCAACCTACTACCTCGATAATTAATCCATCTACAAAATCAATACCGCCTATTGCTATTCCTGAATTGGAAATCAAGCCACCAAAGGGATTAATTCATAAATCGACATATATTCCTCGAGAAAGAGCAGCAAAAAATTATAGTATAATTGAAGATTTGGCTCAATCCCCTTCAGCTATGTCTGCTCTTGAGGTATTACAAAATTGTCCCTCCCAAAAACAAGCTTTATTTTCGGCTATTGGTGGAATTGATCCAACTGATTCTAATATTGTCATCTTTAATCATACGGGCTATGTGCCGCAACTACCAGTAGAATTGTCATTCTCCATATAGGTAAATGTTTTCAATCACCTTGTTCATCGCACTATTATTGATGAGGGATAATCTACATGCATTATGTCTCTAAACTATTGGAAGTCACTTGGCTCACCGCGTTTATCACAATCATCAATTACTTTGATGGAATTTGATGGACGTACATATAAACCTTGTGGTATTATTAATAACTTGCATGTTGAACTAGGGGGGAAAACAATGAATATTGATGTTGAGGTTGTTGACGGACCCCTTGAATATAATATTTTACTTGGAAGGCCATGGGTATAGCGATGATTGTTATTGTTTCTACATATTTTAGAATTATTTCCTTTCCACATAAAGGTACAATTATAGTCATAAATCAACTATCCTTCTTTGCCTCTGCTTTGCAGGTAACTGGAAGTGTTTCATTCATTCACATACCCTAACTAGAACTTCATAACATTGGTGTAGGACTCTTAAATGATTCCACTTTAATGGGAACCTTTGCATTACCGCCACCAGCAACGTTGACAGAAATTTCAAGTATAGAGACCTGCTACATGATCTCTTCCACTCTATCTTGCTTAAGGGAGAGTACGGGTGATTCTTATATTTCTATGTTGGATGAGTTTCTGCCACCCAGCCCTATTGAGTTGTCATAGCAATCAATCTATTTGGCTTGGGCAGCAAATCCGAAATCAGTGTCGCCGAGTGTTTTGGTTGATTGTTCATTAGATTTCGGTACCCCATCTGATCCATTTTCCTCAACTTTCTTGACAGATGAGAATATTTTGGAAGCTATGATGTCGGAGGGAGAACCATGGGAAGATTATCATCATCATTCCCATCTTCCTAATTATGAAGAAAATAATCTTAGTGAACTATATCACCCATTCATCAAAAATTCCTTTTCGAATTATTTTCCCATTAATGCAATTGATTTCAAGTGAAACCTTTCAAATATCGAAGAAACAATTTCTATCAATATTTCGACCAAACCTGGCATTGTAGAGAATATTCATGTCGGTGTATCTTGTTCTCCATTAGAACTCGAATCATATCGCTCTCTTTTTCATGAATTTCGTGACGTATTTTCTTGGTCTTACGAGGAAATGCCAGGCATAGATACTAGTATAGTTGAACACACTATTAATATGCAGCTTGCTGTCAAACTGGTGCATCAACGGCTTCATCCTATTCATCCAAAGAAAGCCGTTTCCATCAAAACAGAAGTTGAAAAACTTTTGCGTGCTAGTTTCATTTACCCCGTTCTGCTAACTGAGTGGGTTTCCAATATCATTCCTGTCATGAAAAACAAGGAACCATTAGAGTGTGTGTCAATTATCGGGATGTTAATCATGCTTGCCCAAAAGATAACTATCTTACTCCCTTTATTAACCAGATTATTGACGATTGTGCTGGATGTGAAATCTTTTCATTCATGGATTGATTTTCCAGCTACAATTAAATCAATATCTTCCCAGATGATCAACATAAGACAACATTCATATATCCCTGGGGCACGTTCGCTTATAGGAAACTTCCGTTTGGTTCAAAGAACGTTGGGGCAAATTTTCAGAGAGAAATGGATTATGCTTTCAATGAAATCAAGCACATTTTTCAACCATATTGTAATATTCCAAAATGGAAAAGATAGGAATACAGAACATATGCACAATTCCAACTACGGTAAAATAAGAATTAAACATGTAGAACTGGAAAAAGGTCGAAATACATCAAAGCATCATAAATATGGGCAGAAAACAGCTGAGCCATATCATTATATATCAACATCAAATGAAAGTACATAGTTCTCCAAAAGGAATGCACTCAAGCCACAAGATCGCTGAAATACACCAAAGAAACTAGGCTCCGGAAATGTGTGCTGATGCTGCTACTGCTGCTGGAAATTATTGTTATTATGAAGAAGAACCATGTGCGGAATGATGTTAGCATGCTCAGAATGATTCACACTTTTAACCACTGATTCTACTGAAAAAATCCGGAAAAACCCAAAAATGGTTTGGCCATATTTTAGGTTGGTATTTTCGGCCTTTTTTTGAGCTGTCATTGCATTTCTGCTGCCTGATTTACGCACTCCCTAGGAATGACAGATGATATGGGGTTGAAGGAATGATCTATCAGCTGAAACAACACCCAATAAACTCAATAGATGAAGGGCTAGTCCCCTCACTGGAAAATAAGCTCAAAAATTGGAAATTTCTCTCCTCCACTGCAGCACCCTTCAACACAACACAATAACCTAAAGAAACTGCACTGATGAAACAAGTTGTAGCTTGGTCTGGAAGCCTGAATTTGGAAGTGAATTAAATTCTCTTCCAAGAGGCCTCTCAAGGAAAGAGGTGGGATTCGCGCTTGGGAACACGCAGTGCTAAACAACACAGCAACCTTGCTAAACAACAAAGGAATGCAAAGTCTAAACAGACCAATATCAGATGATAATCCAAAACATGAATAACAAAGGCTCCCATCCTCTCCATATATAGCAAGTGAACCTCCTCACATTGGGTCCCATCCATATGTGCCATGAAGCTTGTGCAAGTTGTCCTGCACCTAAACTACGTTGTTTATCAAGGAGATTCAATGCATCTAAACAACTTTGTTGACTTGGTCAAAGTTCACTGACTCAACATGATCCCAAATCTGTTCACACCCAAGGGTGCTCAAATTATCTGCTTATTCTTCCTCCTTTCACATTAGGAGTGTTATTGATCCTTCTAAGGAGGTCAATGGGCCTCCCTACCCATTTATTCACCTATCTAGTGATAAAACAACTCTAATATTCCATTTATCTTGAAGGCTAAAATTTTGGAATATTACAGTCCTCCCCTCCAAAATGTTGCTTGTCATCAAGAAACTGTATAAGGAGAGCGAAATTCCTCCCCTTCTCTTCTTGTGGCCTCCTCATCAATAGTCCCCACCACTTCTCAAAACAATCTGCAATATATCCATCCTCCAATACTCCCTCCCAAGCATGCGAAACCAAATGGCTCAGATCATGAAAGGTGGAAGGTGTAAGTGAAAACCTTCTTGCTTTCCAGTGGCTTCCTCAAGGTACGAGTGATGATAAACATAGGGAATATTATTCCCAATGAGTGACTCCCACATCCATGCTATCATCCAAATGAAATGAACCAATCTAGGTAGCTCAAAAAGATCCTCAACCCTCGGTTCATACAATATGTTGGGGCTGCATGGAGAGATTGGATCCTCCCATCCAAATGGTTTCTCTCTCCATTTATGATAAGTATGGGGCTACTGCTAGTCTTGGGCTGAAATTTCATGACCTCCAAGAGTGGCCCAAGCTACCCCACCAAACAAATAAGCCATGAAGTGCCTCCTCCAAAAACTTAAGTTCTTCAAATTGCTCCTCCCACATAAATAAAAGAGATGTGATGTGGAAATCATGGTTTTCCCATTGTTTCCCCTGAAACATTCAACATGTAAAGTAGGGAGAATCATACTCCCAATGGGCATCTCAATCTCATATCCCACTCTCCAAACAAAGTTCCCGATGAACATAAAAATATCAGCGATACATGGAAGCAAAAACCAATAGAAACAAGTTGTCATATGACAACCGGAAAGTGGATCAAGGTCCCACACATGGAACCAGCGCAGTGCATCCTTTGACTACATCAAATCAAAAAATAACAAGTGCTTTTCCAGCCACTTGTTTTCTGCCATAATCATTCTATAAGATAGAAACATGGAAGTACAAAGTGGTGTCAATGGTGCACACCAAAAATCATGTGGCTCCCCCCACAAACCACCAATAAGATAGCCAAACTCAATGCTACAAATGGCTTCAAGTAAATCATCATACAATATAAAAGAACGGATAATCCTCCTTTGCACAACATACTGCTCATATAAAGTAAAGAAGGACAAAACATAATGTGGAATTATACATTCTTCACCATGTACTTGGGACCTTGAGCTGAAATGGCTCAAATCGAAATTCTCCTTCACCTCCAAAGAGTAGGGAAATGGCTGTGAAATCCTCTCTATCACCATCTGGGATATGTGTCTCTCCATATGCTAAAATATATCATGCTGGGTGCCCTCCCAAATGAACTCCTCTGCCAAGGAAAGATATGCATCAAAGTGCATGGAAAAGACGTCCTCATGTGCTGCATGTAGTAGCTTCTCCTTCAGCTTAGAAGATATAGTCAATAAGACTTTTTCATGAGAATATATGATGAAATAATCCACCATATATCTATCATCTCCATCCAGGTCATTAAGAATCATGCAAGCACCAAGATCCTTGGAGTACTCTACCAAGAGTTGAGACCTCCAATATGGATCAATCCTCCTAAGAGACAACGTTGATTATCTGCAATGTGAAGCTCCCCACATGCTGTTGTCTTTCCCTTTGACATCCCTCATGAGAAATTCATCCTCCAAATTACTACCATGTCCATCATGTAGCTGCTCATGCTAAAAAATAAATAGTGATCTTTGGAAGTTGGTCTCCCGTGAGAAGCCCTCATCCAAAAAGAATCTCTCAATCTTGGCCAATGTAAGCATGAGTGGCCTCCATCTACTCCAATGTATGGAGGATTCCTTCTTCAAAGGAAGTACCATATATTTATCCAAATCCATGGAGCATCTCCCTTGCACCATGAAGGTGCCATCCTCCATCACTGCAACAACTTATGTCAGCGCAGTACATATGGTGAGAGTGGGTGGTGCTGAAAATGGAAGAATGTCTCCCTCCTCCTTGAGTCTATCCCAAACTCTCTGCGTTGTACTAGACTCCTCCAAAGTCTTCACCTCTATGGAATATAAGAGGGGTGAACCAAATGGCAATATGCCTCTCACCAATTCTAGATCAGGTGACCTTCCAGGTGGAATGCCTCCATGTAGTGAGACATCAATGTCAAGAGTAGACTGTACATATGGTTGGGAAAATTTGCCCTTGCCCTCACACCACAAATCAGTTTGCCTCTTACTTGCATTAGCACTCTGAAATGGATGGGGGTGTGTGCTCCTCATCAAATGATGATGACCTTCCTCCCTATCTTCTCCTTCCATCTGCAATGCTCCATAATCATGTTGTCCATTGATTGTGCCTTGACCTCCATATGTGAGATCCTGGGGAACTTCTTGCAATGATACAAGAAATCCTCCTGTTGGAGCATGTGCTCCTCCTTCCTTTGCATGAGGTACTAGATATGCTCTAGATGTGACAACGTTGTAGCCCCCATCCTTCTCTTCATCTTCAATATGAATGTTAATTCCCTATATTACTAGTATAGTCCCTTATTTTTGTTAATGTAACCCCCTTATTGTTATTATTGTACCCTTACAACCCCCATATTGTTATTATTGTGCCCTTAATTTTTTATTGTTAGGTCGACTAGGATTACATTGTGGCCCCACTAGGATTACATTGTGGCTCCATGGACTCCTATATATAGAAAGGAGGTTTTGTAATTTGAATCATCCAAGAATTGTTCATTCATGAGATGTATTTGAGGTTGCCCCCTCGAAGTGGATTATTTATAAGGCACTGATATCTCTTTTCTTCTCTTTTGCTAGTTTCACAACATTTGGTATCAAAGCCTTGGATTCTAGGGTTTCGCTGCTCTAAACAGGTCATCGTGGAATTTTCGATATAACTTTTTTTCTACGAAGGTTTAGAACCTGAAATTTTTAGGGTGCGAAGCAGAAATCCTAAGGAAACGCGTCGCAAAATTTCAGATATTGGTTCACAATATTTTCAGAGATATGATCTGTGGAAGTTAGTGATTTTTCAGGCTCTCGAATTTCATCTCAAAGAGGTGAGCGTGGGAAAATATTCATAACTCTCTCTCTGAGAATCGGATTGGAGTTCCGTAAAAAGTGGTCATAAGTACAGAGACTTTAGTTTCGTGGCTATAAATTTCAGAGACAAAGGATGAAACAATGATACGTGGCAAGTTGTACAAGTTCGCTCTACTGAACCAATCCATAATTAGGTCATTGTGAGAGATTGGACATAACTTTGCCTTGGAGAATCCAAATCAGGTCAGACCTACGGCATTCGAAAGAGAATTCAGAGGGATACCTCAGTGCCAAATTTCAGATATTTAAGAGCCGCAATCACAGAGATAATCCAATTTCAATATCGAGCTCCTCAAAAGCAAGAAAAAGGTGTGTATTTTTTTTTCCGAATTGCATAAGTCTTGTTTGAAGAATCAATTTGAATTGATTACAAGGGCGTATTGTAACATATATATTAGTGTTGGGTTCTAAAAAATGCCCTGTAAAATAATTCAACACCCATTAAGCCTTTAGAAGGCTCTACTTTGACTCAAGAAGATGAAGAATTGAAACATGATGTTTCAAAATTACAAGAGCAAGTGCACCAAATTTCGCTCTCGCAAAGAGCAGCAAGAAATGAAATGGAAGTTTTGAAGAAAGGTGTGGAAGCGAAGATGGATGATTTGAAGAATAATATGGATGGTTTGAAGAAAGGCGTGGAATATAAGATAGATGGCATGGAAGCTGGCATGGAATCTAAGATGGATGACATGGAAGCTAGGATCGATGAAAAAATGGAAAACATGAAGAATGATCTAAAAGCAGACATGGAAGGTTTGAAAAAGTTGATACAAGAAATGTTTCCTAATGGTGAAAATATAGTAGAGGAAACTCGTGATGAGAACAAAATAAATGTTAATCGTGATTTCATAAACTCTAATGTTGGCGGGAAGAGCCACCATATTCCAAAAATGGATATGAGGAAGTTTGATGGAAATGATCCTGTAACATGGATACTACAGATGGAGCAATATTTTGATCTCCATAATGTGAAAAACACACAAAAGGTACGCATTTGAACTTTACATTTAGAACAAAATACATTTGTATGGTATCGATGGCTTTTCTCCCGTAAAAAAATTGTCACTTGGTCAATTTTTATGGAGGAAATGATAGCACGTTATGAGGATACAAAGAGAAACACCTTCTTTAGCCAATTGATAAATCTCAAACAAAAGGGTTTAATGGGGGAGCACATTGAGGACTTCCAAAAATTGAATATAAGGGTAACTGATATTCTAGAGGAACACAGGATTGATCTCTTCATAGGTGCTTTAAAGGATAACATCCAACATGAAGTTCATGTTTTGGAACCTGATTCATTGGAGAAGGAATTTAGGTTGGAAAGAAAAATTGAATGTAAAATTATGGCGACAAGGAAGCCTACCACTCACTTCTATAAAGAGGGAAGTGTTGCTACTCCTATATTTCCACAACCCACAAGGTTGACACCACAAAAATTGGAAGAAAAAAGCGCAAAAGGGCTTTGCTACAGTTGTGATAGAAAATACACTAAAGGTCATAAGTGTGCTGAGAAGAAATTATTTTACATAGATTGTGAAGAGGAAGAAGAAATGAACAAGAAGAGGATATACACCAGGAACCAGCCCTAGAAGAGGAAGAAATGAATCCGACCATATCGTGTAATGCACTGGCAGGAATTACCACTCCTCAAACTCTCAAGACAGAAGGACATATCAAGAAGAAAAAGGTAATAGTGTTGATTGATTCAGGTAGCACCCATAATTTTATTCATTGTAAGGTAGCCAAGGAATTAAATTGTTTCCTATACCCAGCACCAGAATGCCAAGTGATGGTTGCAAATCGAGGAACTATAAATTGCTCTGGGAAATGCCATAATATCAAGCTAACCATGGGGGAATATGTATTGACTAGTCCAATGCTTTCCATTCCTATGGGAGGTGCTGATGTTGTACTAGGAGTACAATGGTTACAATTTTTGGGGACGGTAGCTTTTAATTTTCAAGAACTTTTCTTGAAATTTTTTTCAGAAGGAAAGGAAGTCTAATTACAGGGTATTGAAGGGAAGCCAGGAAGGATAATAAGCTCTAATGTCATGACAAAGCATCTAAAGAAAGAACAACGAGGCGTAATTGCACAATTATGCTCACTAGAAGTTCCGACATCAAAATCATCTATTTCTGCAGATCTCCAACAAGTCTTGGACAATCATTCCAAGGTGTTTGAAACTCACAAAGGACTCCCACCTATTTGTGATCATGATCATGCTATTCATTTGATTCCAGGAAGTGTTCCTCCAAACATCAGGCCTTATAGATATCCTTACTTCCAAAAGAGCGAAATTGAACGTATGATTGCAGAAATGTTAGAGGCGGCTATAATTCAACCTAGTCAAAGTTCTTTCTCTGCTCCCGTAGTATTGGTACACAAGAAGGATGGATCATGGCGAATGTGTCCGGATTATAGGGAGCTCAATAAGCTCACCATTAAAGATAAATTTCCCATTCCTATGATTGATGAATTATTGGATGAATTACATGGAGCAATTTATTTTACCAAGTTGGATCTTCGTTTAGGATATCATCAAATTAGAATGAAGACTGAAGATATTCTGAAAAAAACATTTCAAACTCATGAGGGTCATTATGAATTTTTGGTCATGCCTTTTGGCCTTACCAATGCACCTTCTACATTTCAAGGGTTGATGAATTCCATTTTCAAACCCTTCCTTAGAAAATTTGTGCTAGTATTTTTTGATGATATAGTAATCTACAACAGGTCTTGGAAGGATCATGTTCAACATGTTGACAGGGTGCTCAAACTATTGTAGGAGAAACAATTATATGAAAAAACATACAAATGTTTATTTCGAGTACAAGAGGTGGAATATCCGGGTCATATTGTATCTCACGAGGGTGTTAAGGTAGACCCTAACAAAATTAAAGCCATTAAGGAATGGAAAGTCCCCACAACCATAAAGCATTTGCAAGGATTTCTTGGGTTAACAGGGTATTATCGAATGTTTGTTAAGAATTATGGAAGAATAGCAGCACCTATAACAACATTATTGAAGAAAGATGCATTTTCATGGACTCCTGAAGCAACTAAGGCCTTTGAACATCTTAAAGAGGCAATGTTCCTAGCACTAGTCTTACCTACACCAGACTTGACATAAACCTTTATTGTGGAATGTGATGCCTCAGGAAATGGAATTGGTGATGTTTAAATGCAAGAAGGAAGACCTATTGCTTTTGATAGTCGTCCAATCAAAGGAAAGTATTTACAGAAACCTATTTATGAGAAGGAAATGTTAGCAATACTGCATGCACTAAAGAAATGGAGAACTTACCTAATGGGAAGACACTTCAAGGTAAAAACTGATCATGATAGTCTTAAACACTTTTGGAACAAAGACTATCTTCAGAAGAGCAGCAAAAATGGGTCACAAAGATGTTGGGTTATGACTTTGAAATAATCTACAAAAAATGAAAGCTTAATGTTGTTGCAGATGCACTCTCAAAAAAGAATGAAGAGGTGGAAGCATTGCTTTGTGCCATTTCTATTATCCAACCAGATTGGATAACCGAAGCAAGAGATGGATGGAAGAAGGACGAAGAAGTGTGGACACTCATTCAAAAGTTGCAGCAAGATCCTAGTACATCTGATACATTTAGTTGGAAAAATGATTCCTTATGGTACGAAGATCGCTTATATCTTTGTAAGAATTCCCAACTAAAACAAAATATTCTTTTGAAATTGCACACTTCTCCTTTAGGAGGACACTCAGGATTTTTAAAAACTTCCCACAAGGTGAAGAAAGAATTTTTTTGGGATGGCCTTAAATCTAATATTCAAAAGTTTGTGGCAGAATGTTTGGTTTTCCAGCATAATAAAGTTGAGACAATTAAGACCCCGGGTCTTCTACAACCATTATCCATTCCAAGTCAACGTTGGGAGGAGATTTCAATGGATTTTATCACAGGTTTACCTAAGTCCGAAGGAAAGAGTGTCACACTACAAGAAAAAATCACATTGGTGAGGGGCGAAAATGGTCACCATAAGCTCATTGGTGAGGGTCAAAAGAGCCTTCGTCACCAAAAACTGAACGTCACTAAAGGTGGCGTCGCCGAAAGTATAGGTGTTATGGTGACATTCAAGGTCCATCACCAATAATGATTTATAGTGACGAATAGTGACTGTCACCATTTCATATGAGCAATGGTGATGGACAATAGCTTCCATCACCAAAGAACTGAACGTCACCAAAGGTGGCGTCACCGAAAGTATAGGTGTTGTGGTGACATTCAAGGTCCGTCACCAATAATGATTTATAGTGACGGATAGTAACCATCACCATTTCATATGAGCAATGGTGATGGAGAATAACCTCCGTTACCAAAAAATTGAACGTCACCGAAAGTATGTGTTGTCGTGACATTCAAGGTCCGTCACAAATATTGGTTATAATGATGGATAGTGACCGTCACCATTTCATATGAATAACAACGACTTTTTGTGATGGACCTTTCATTGTCGTCACTATTGGTGCATATATATGGTGACGTTCATTAACCATCACCATAAAGTCATTGGTGACATCAAGGTCCATCACGAATAATGATTATAATGACAAACATTGACTCTCACCATTTCATCAACAACAACGATTTATGGTGACGGACCTTTAATGGTCGTCACTATTGATGCGTATATATGGTGGCGTTCGTTGACCGTCACCATTTCATATTTTGGTGAGGGTCGAAAAATGTCACCATAGCTCATTGGTGATGGTCAAAAGAGCATCCGTCACCAAAAAATGATCTTCGTCATTCCCTATATATTAATATCAAGGCACGATGGAATAGAACCACCAACCTCCTACTTGTAAAACAAGTGCTCTTCCATTGAGCTAGCAGCCTTTAAAGAATTAGACTTTAAACTAGCAATTGCCCCTAAAGGTGCAAAGATACACCAAAAGAATAAGAACTAGGAAAACTGAAAGAATTTAGTGTCCTTGCTCCTATTTTTATTCTACGACACTCTACAAAGTATGATCTTGATCTATGACGTATTTGTGCCGAGTGGTTCTAATTTAATAGTAAATGTTATATTCATATAAAATTAATGAATAAATGAGAGGCCTTACACACTAGTTTTTAATCCTTACACCAAAATCTCTTAATATTCAAGTCTATGGAACAAATCGTTCAAAGTTCAAACTGAAGTAGATTTTAAATGGAAAGCCTAAAACCGGCTAAGTAGTTTACAAGTTATCATTTTGGATATAACTTCTATTCAATTTATATGACAAGTTATGCCATAACCTTGAAACTAGTTTCTTAGCTAAAAGACTTTCTTAAGTCAACAATGACAAAGAAAGATAGTCATGGCAAGCAAAATTCTCTTGTTTTTGCTAATGAGGGTGCATGTAACTTGATAAAGGTTGTATGAGAGTATCAAACCATAAACAGTTTCACTAAAACATGGAAATGACAAATTCTTGTTAAGCAACAAAAGTTTAGTTGAATATATGAAAAGCATCGAGCTAAATGATATAATTAAACTAAAAGTAACTGTAAAAAAATGAAATTGCTATCATATACATCTGGTTTGGTTAGTTCTTCAGAAAGAGAAAGTGCAATTGCATGATCCAGCTCCTCATCTTGATTATGTAATGGACCATCTTGAACAAAAATGTCCACATACAACAATCAATGTTATTGTATTGGTAAGACTTTTTTTATAATCTATCATAGCATGTACTATGTAGGAGAATAACTGGTAGTTGAATTACTTCTCTACTCGCATGTACTACCTTTGGTAGTTGAATTACTTGGAAATAAAAATCCTTATTAGAAGATAACGCAAAGAAAAGCAGAAGCCTTTGAATATGGATGGCCATCTTGATTTTATAGAGTTATAATTGAATACTAAAGGACTGGGAATGATACAACGAAATAGATGGATGGAGTGTAATAAAAAGAATTTCGATAATTTAGGTTGCCATATCTTTAAATGGAACCACTTTTTCCTTTTGGATTCCCAGTCTTTCATATGCAAATAAAATTTTCGATTCAACCAAAGAGCACAATATTTTGAAGTCTTAGTTTCCTGAAACAGGGTAAGGATAACATTTGGAAACGGGGATGAATTTTGAAATGACCACTTTCAAAACCTTTGGAAACAGAGCAACGAACACTTCCACACACAGGTCCAAAAGTCATGACTGAGGAGCATGAGCACACCTAATTCAGGGATGATTAAATATGAAACGAATTGGGTTGCAATTATACTCAATTAAACATAAAACAATGATTAAAATCTATATAAATTACTTATAAGTCAAACATGACAACTTTGGAATATGTTAAAATGTTGGCATAAAAACTTTGTTCATTATACATTCTCTTTCATTCAGTTTTGATGCTTTACTTCCAAATTAGGTGTTTTCTTTGTTGGAGATAGCAATTCGTACATCTAGGTTGAACCATTAATGATGCCCACAATGAAGGGGCATGTAGCTCAATAGTACAACAGCACACTGGCCAAGGGAAAATCTGGGGTAAGTCTTAGTATGTATAATTTTCAAAGCGGGGATAGAGCTAGTTTTTCTTGATGTTAGCCAGGGGACCTTAGCCAAAGTGTGGCCTGAAAAGGGTGTTGGAAATAGGAATACACACATCTATGTTGAACCCTTAAGAGCGTCCCTCATTAAGGGGAAAGTGGCTCAGTGTTAGAGCAATCCCACCAGCCAAGGACTTAAAAGTTTCGGAAATGTTGCAAGTAACAGACATTGTTAATTAGCCTATTGTGCTAGAACAAATGGTGGACGACCTACATTAGAAAGTGTTTGCATGGGCCAAGTGGCTCAGTGTTTGATTAATCCAACCAACCAAGGACTTAAAAGTTTCAGAAATTTTTCAAGTAACAGAAAATTGTTAATTAGCCTATTGTGCTAGGCCAAACAGTGGACGAATTGCATTGGAAAGTGTTTGATGAACAATATTGAAGCCCCACCCAAGTTCGAAACTCATTTAACCCACCTCATGAAAGGGCAAGCGACTCAGTGTTAGAGCAATCCAATCAGCCAGGGACTTTAAAGTTTTAGAAATGTTTCAAGTAATAGAGAATAGTTAATTATAGAGTGATATGTGGTTTAACAGTAAGTTTCACTGGGTGAAACTAACGAGACCGCGTTCAAATCCCATTGAGTATATGGCCTCACTGGGTGAAACTAACGAGACTGCGGTTCAAATCCCATTGAGTATATGGCCTGCTATGATCTCGCCTCAAGGAGTAGACTCCCCATTTCCTAAAGTCTCCGCTCTTAATAAATCATAAGATCTGGTATATCTGGCTTATATCTAGCTTACAGGTTGCTGGATATACTCTTGGTGTGATAAGGCAGCCACAAAGGTTGATCTTGGACCTCCCCCAGATTAGTCCAAGGAAGAAAGTTTTTGATGTGCAATATTGAGGACCCACCCAGGTTTGAAACTCAATTAACACACCTAGCGTGTCTGTGGGTAGTGGCATAATGCATTAGGTTCAGGAGTATAGGGTCAGTCCCTTAGACATGACCCTGGGCCTCCTCAGAGACAAGAAGTAAGTTTAGGAATTCTCCTAATACCCAAAAAATAAAAAATAAAGGAAAAAGAAAGAAATTCTCATAATACTAAAAAAAGAAAAGGAAAAATAAAGAAATAGAAAGAAAAATGACAGTATTTAATTACTGATTCTCGTGATAAAAAAAAAAAAATGAAAAGAAAAAAGACAATAGTTAATTAGTAGTTTCCAACTTTTCACTAGCATGTCCTAACATTTTTTGATGTATATGCAGAAAGACTTTGACTTCAGGATGACTCAGGGGTTTCTTTTTCAAAGTTTACTTGCATGCCAAAAATTGTTCTGATGTCAACTGACATGGATAAAAAATGATCATAAAGAGATAAAATCTGATAAAACTTCAACAAAAAGCATGGTTGAAGTTCACACTCGACAACAAGAATGACGTCGGAAGAAACATCTAAAGCAAAATTTTTAAGGTTCCATCTTTCCACTCCTTAATGATAGGTTTAATAAAATAATCAGTTCTTAATGAAGGTGCTCGTTAAGTTATAATCTTCTGTTGCCACATTTTAAGAGTAAAAGATAGCATCTAAAGGCACTGGGGTTGTTATAAGTGAAATTGTAAGTAGATAGATTGTGATGTTCGGAATTTCTAAGTGACTGGTGTGGACTTCCTAAGCCATGGGTGGTTATTAAGCATGGAGTTAAGCTTGAACCCTGAGGTTTTGCGGTTCATAATTAAGATAAAATCTATTCAATGGTCAGAAATTGAAAATTCAGAAGTTGCGTGAAGAGAAACACAGAATAAGCACCTGGAAAATAGTCTTGGAGAAGAAAGTGTACCCGCAACAGAATGAGCATCGACTCATGCTCAATTTCCAAAGGCCAAAATTATAACCATTATGTATGGTAGAAGCTGGGAGAACCTGATAAGACTGACCGTCCTGAGTGGAAAATGGTTTAGGAGACACATTGGAGAAGCTAATTGAAGAACCAGTAGGAGAATAGGACATCTTTATCTTATACAGGTTTGCAACAGGATATGTATTCCTTGATCCTTTTTCTGAATCATGGCTCTTCACCTGAGAACAACTTGTGGGTATTGACCTAGAGGTAGAATGAAATCGGTGTGTCAAGCTTCTGGGAATAAATATATTGAGAAGAAACGGCTTAGTATTTTCTCCCTTACTCTTACTTGACCCATTTATATAGCTTCCACTTGTCTTCCTCTTGTCCTTCTTTCCTGAACTCCTCTCCTCTGCTTTATGTTTTTCTGTTTTCACTTCCTCATTTGATCTCTTCTGCATGGCAACCTTCTGCTCCACCAGATCACTCAGGGACAATTCATAAGCTGATTCAGGAATTCCTTCAAACATTTTCATGAGCTAGCTAAGATAACATAAGTAACAAGAAGCCAACAAAAATTCACAATTAATTATCAAGTTAAGAGAAATCTACCCTAATCTACAAGCATCTTGATTTCTCAACATGGTATCGGAGCTAGGTTGTAGGAAAGGCAGATTGAAGATAATAGTTTGTTGGCTTATTTGCTTATCCATGTGGCACCTTAAGCAAAGTATAATTCAAATTTCGTGACATCCTTTCCTTAAAATACGAATTGAAAGAGGCATAGTAACTCTGCGATTCAAGTTGAATAAAGACATCAATATTCCTGTGAACCGAGCTCATCAATAAAGGAAGGACTGAAATACTTAAGGGCTAGAAAAAGAGACCTATAATACATGCAAAGACTCTATGGCATTATCTCTGTAAATCAAGGATGAAATTCATATATCTGTCGTCGACAAAATATTTGGCATAGGTACACATATTTGAGTCTCTATGTTGATTTATGAAGTAAGTTTCCTGTACTAATGTGAATTTTAGAGGCACCTTCTCCTATGATAAGCATACAATTCATTGTCTTTATAATCTACAAAGTACTCAAAGAAAAAGAAAATGGCTTATATGAAATCAATTAAAAGAAGACAACCTATTGTGACAATACTTTCAGTGGCAATCTAAGCATGACTGTGCGCTCCTTTCTGAATCAAAAAGACCAAGTGTATTCATGATATTTGTATAGTTTGAGTAACAAAAATACTGTAGCTGACATCTATTACTGCTGAGTTCAAAGGCTAGTCTGAGAGTATGAACAAGTCCAAAATTTCCATAATGATTGAAGCAAGTTTGTTTGGGAAAAAACGAATATCTGAGGTACTATTCTTCGATCAATACAAAAAGGTTCTGTGACACTTCTATGAGGTATCTGAAGCTTACTATAGAAACAAATATTTGAATATTCAAGGCATCAATGATGACACCAACATGAAACGATACAAGGTCTATCTAACACTATATAAGGCAGCTCAACTCATTTGGGAGACTATCCATCTTTGACATCTAAAAAGACCATCATCTTCGTAATCAATGCAAATCTGTGGCACTGTAAGATGAAGGATAGAAGTTTATTTTGATTTGAAGTTAAAAGAAACCAAAACCATGTGGATCGTCTCTGAGGCATTTAAATGTACAAATGATGAACTTAAAGACATGCAAAACAAGTCTTATCTGTGACATAAAGGACTGAGCATCTCTATACCTTTGTGCCAAATGAATCAAAAGTCTGCGATCTACTCTATGCTACATGACCAAAATACTAAGGTACATAGTCTATAGAAGGGACCAAAATCATCACTGTGAATAAAAGCCAAGATTCTGATCAATTCCAAGTCTGAAGCTGCACTTAATGACAGAATTTACATTTGTGAAAATTCTGAGCATCTCTATGACAAGTAGAACATGTATATTTGTGATCTGAACTATACAAAGACATACAAAACTTTTTTAATCAACAAGAATCAGAGTTTAGTGGCATCCTATGCGAAAACCTGAGGGATGCTACTTCGTGACAGAATTTATTATGATGATATAAGGCCCATCTCTGTGACACTAGAATATGTAGCCAGTAGCAGCATTATATCTCTTCATAAGGACTGTGAGGGTATAGGGAATCTGTGATTTATAATTTTATAGCAGGAGGAAAAAGGGCACATCCAATTAAGGTCAAGAAGAATCATCTCCTCCTCCTGAGAAAAGTCAAAGTGAAGTTCCTAAGAGAATTCAGAGTACTACAGAAACATCAACTTTGAAAAGTTCAGATTATGGTATTTCATGCTAGACATCAATTGTGAACGTTCCAATGCCTTTGGTTGAACTTGTGAAGTTTCCAACATGCAAGAAACAAATTGGATAGACATTATGATTTGAAGTTACAAAATCTCAAATATCGAAATTATATGGGAAAGAGGATCCTCATATTATCCTCGCGTCAACCTATTGAAGATCAAATATGAACCCTTTGCATGAGCCCTTCTTCATTTCATTGGTGGTAATAGTTTGGATTTTGCACAACTGTAAGCTAGACTCCGAAGACGCCATGAATGTAATCGCACTTGAAGTTCCAAAGAAAATGGATTTGAAGACTTCAAGACCCTATCGAAATGTATGTGAATTTGATTCCCGAGAGATTCCTTCAGTGGGTTTGATACGGAACCTCCAATTCCATCCAACAGCTTACCCTAATGTCTTCATCATTATAGACATAGTAGTGTTGGACATTCGTGCAACAAGGGAATGTTGTTGTCAGGCAAATGGACATCAAATATGACACATACAAATGAATTTCTCATATACTACCATCCTAACTCCTTTTGTTGAGACAATTATATTGTACAAAGATCTTTTCAGTGAAAACCATGTTGAAGCCCAAGGAAACTTGAGAACTATTTCACTTGTTTGGAGGAAAGCATGGGATCATACACTGTACTTGCAACAGAGCTAGCACCAAGGAAAAAATTTATAGAATTTACATTTGTGAAAATTCTGAGCATCTCTATGACAAGTAGAACATGTATATTTGTGATCTGAACTATACAAAGACATACAAAACTTTTTGAATCATCAAGAATCAGAGTTTAGTGGCATCCTATGCGAAAACCTGAGGGATGCTACTTCGTGACAGAATTTATTATGATGATATAATTCCCATCTCTGTGACACTAGAATATGTAGCCAGTAGGAACATTATATCTCTTCATAGGGACTGTGAGGGTATATGGAATCTGTGATTTATAATTTTATAGCAGGAGGAAAAATGGCACATCCAATTAAGGTCAAGAAGAACCATCTCCTCCTCCTAAGAAAAGTCAAAGTGAAGTTCCTAAGAGAATTCAGAGTACTACAGAAACATCAACTTTGAAAAGTTCATATTATGGTATTTCATGCTAGACATCAATTGTGAATGTTCTAATGCCTTTGGTTGAACTTGTGAAGTTTCCAACATGCAAGAAACAAATTGGATAGACATTATGATTTGAAGTTACAAAATCTCAAAGATCGAAATTATATGGGGAAAGAGGACCTCATATTCTCACACCCCAGAAGATCAAATATGAACCCTTTGCATGAGCTCTTCTTCATTTCATTGGTGGTAACAGTTTGGATTTTGCACAACTGTATATTAGACTCTGAAGATGCTATGAATGTAATGGCACTTTAAGTTCCAAAGAAAATGGATTTGAAGACTTAAAGACCCTATCGAAATGTATGTGCCTTTGATTCCCGAGAAATTCCTTTAGTGGGTTTGATCAAGAACCTCCAAGTCCATCCAACAACTTACCCTAATGTCTTCATCATTATAGACATGGTAGTGATTGTTGGACACTGTGTAACAAGTGCTGCCATGAACACGTTAAATGGACATCAACATGGACACATACAAATGAATTTATCATATACTACCATCCTAACTCCTTTTTTTGAGATAATTATATTGCACAAAGAACCTTTCAAAGGAAACTACAAAGAAGCCCAAGGAAACTTGGAGAACTATTTCACTTGTTTGAGTGAGTTATGGGATCATACATAACTTGCGCAGCTAGCACCAAGGATAAGATTTACATAAATTACATTTCCAGGTAACTCCCGAGCATCTCTATGACAAGTAGAACATTTATATTTGTGATCTGAACTATACAAAGACATACAAAATTTTTTGAATCATCAAGAATCAGAGTTTAGTGGCATCCTGTGTGAAAACATGAGGGATGCTACTTTGTGACAGAATTTATTATGATGATATAAGGCCCATCTCTGTGACACTAGAATATGTAGCCAGTAGCAGCATTATATCTCTTCATAAGGACTATGAGGGTATAGGGAATCTGTGATTGATAATTTTATAGCAGGAGGAAAAAGGGCACATCCAATTAAGGTCAAGAAGAACCATCTCCTCCTCCTGAGAAAAGTCAAAGTGAAGTTCCTAAGAGAATTCAGAGTACTACAGAAACATCAACTTTGAAAAGTTCAGATTATGGTATTTCATGCTAGACAACAATTGTGAACGTTCCAATGCCTTTGGTTGAACTTGTGAAGTTTCCAACATGAAAGAACAAATTGGATAGACATTATGATTTGAAGTTACAAAATCTCAAAGATCGAAATTATATGGGAAAGAGGATCCTCATATTATCCTCGCATCAACCTATTGAAGATCAAATATGAACCCTTTGCATGAGCCCTTCTTCATTTCATTGGTGGTAACAGTTTGGATTTTGCACAACTGTAAGCTAGACTCTGAAGACGCCATGTATGTAATGGCACTTGAAGTTCCAAATAAAATGGATTTGAAGACTTCAAGACCCTATCAAAATGTATGTGAATTTGATTCCCGAGAGATTCCTTCAGTGGGTTTGATACGGAACCTCCAAGTCCATCCAACATCTTACCCTAATGTCTTCATCATTATAGACAGAGTAGTGTTGGACATTCGTGCAACAAGGGAATGTGGTTGTCACACAAATGGACATCAAATATGGACACATACAAATGAATTTCTCATATACTACCATCCTAACTCCTTTTGTTGAGACAATTATATTGTACAAAAAACCTTTCAGTGAAAACCATGTTGAAGCTCAAGGAAAATTGAGAACTATTTCACTTGTTTGGAGGAAAGAATGGGATCATACACTGTACTTGCAGCAAAGCTACCACCAAGGACAAACGCAGGAAGAATGTGGAAGATGCACTTCGATTTTGAAAGTTCAAAACAAGGTAATGGGGCAAGTATAATACTAACCTCTCTTGATAAGGTATTGATTTATTTAGCTATAGATTGGAATTCGAAGCTACAAACAACATTTCCAAGTATGAGGCACTTTTTTTTGGTATAACTTCATCTAGAGATCTAGGACATAAAATTTTAGAACTAATAGGTGGTTTTGACCTCTTTTTATGCCAAGTGAAAGGGTTGCATGCTTGGAAAAATGAAAGGTTGAAAAGATATGGACAAGCAGTACCAATTGCCATAGACCAATTTGATATCTTGGGACTAGAAGTGGTGCCCAAGGCCATGACTGAAAAATCCGAAGCTTTAGTAGTTTAAACCACCTTATTCAACCTTGTCCAAAGCTAGACCAAGGTGGCCGAATTGAGAAAATTTACACACCTTCAATTCCAGACAACATCAAGCATTGGTAAGTTTTTGAAGGTGATGCAGAAATATTTGGGTTCCTCGACAACACAAAATAATTTCAAATGTATGATATTTACATGAGGGAAGATGATTCAATAGAACAACGACCAACCAAAAAAATCCCTTTAGGTATGGTTCCTTTGGAAGCAAGCTTCAATGGAGACAACATGTTTACAGGTAGAATTGAGAAAATAAAACCAAATGAGTATGAAGATACCAATTTAGGGATAGAGACAAATCCAATCTTGAGCAAGCTTCAACAGAGACAATGCGTTTACAGGTAGAATTGAGACAATACAAACAAATGAGTATGAAGATACCAATGTAGGGATAGAGACAAATCCAATCTTGATCAAGACTGGAAAAGTAATGACTTCGAAAGAGAATGAGAAGATTGGGTCGTTGATCCAAATATACAAGGACGTTAAAAGACATGACAAGAAATTAGAAAGAGTTTCATTTTTTCTTTGGCAAAGTAAACTTCATTTGAAGATTCATTCCGAATGTAGCAAAGATCACAAAACGCCTTAAAGATTTGATAAATAAAGATGCATTTTTTATATGGGATGATGCAAGCCATACAACATTCCATAATGTCAAAAATGTTATAGTCAATTCTCCAGTTTTGGTGAGCCCTAACTTTGAAAAAGATTTTTTTTGTTTTTTCTTTTGCTTCTAATTATACTATTGCAGGAGTTTTGCTTCAAAAGAATGAACAGGGAAATGAACTTGCCAATTGCGTTTGTCAGTAAAATGCTAAGGGATGCAAAATTGAACTATGCCATCATGGAGAATCAGGCCTATGCTTTAGTAAAATCACTAAAGCATTTTTGAACCTACATTGGGTTTTCAAAGATTATAGCATTTGTTCCTCATCCAACAGTGAAGGATATCTTGTCACAACACGTTTGCTTGGGATCAAGGGGTAAGTGGGTTGCTAAGATTCGAGAATATGATTTAGAGATAAGAGCCACAAAAAATAGTAAGGGTCAGAGATTAACAAAGCTTTTGACCAAGGGCAATGAAGAAACTCTTGGAATCAACTTGGTTAATGCAGTTACATAAACTGGCATACAGAGATCATCTACTACCTTAAGAATGTAACTAGACCCAGACACCTTCCCGAGCACAAGTAAAGGTCCTTGAGGTTAAAATATTCAAGATACTACGTCATAGAGAAATTTTTGGGATGGATAAATCACAATGGTTTTGTTTTGGATCTGTTAGCCTGAATGAAGAAACAAGCTTGACCAATGAGATCCATCTAGTTTTGAGAGAGAACATCACATAGCAAAGAAAATTGTACATAAGATCCTTACGGTGTCTACGATTGGCCAACTATATTGACAAATGTGCGCATATTTGTCAGAGAATGCTAGCCATGCCATTTTTTCATAGGACAATAGAAGTTAGCAACAAGTCCTCTCCAACCAGTTGTAGTTGAAGCACCATTTCAACCAGTGTTCTATACTCTTGAAATGGATCTGCTGATGATGATTTAAACATCATTCTGTATTCCTTAGAACAAAGGTTTGATTAATTTTTCGGCCCTTCATTTCAAAGTTTTATCTCTTACATTTAAGGTTTAGTTGAGATATCATTTTAGAAATAGAGTGATGCTGATCCAATGAAGATATTGATATGTATGTTGTCCCTATCTGTTGAAGAACTGTTGCCTATATTGTGGGGTTCTATGACAATTCTCTGAGGTAATTGCAATAATAGAAATGAAAAGCCTCAAAAGCAGAAAGTGATGAAGCTACCAAGGACCACAGATCAGCCTCTCTGAAGTGTTTAACGAGGGTGATTTCCTGAGACTATACAAAGCTACTTCCAGAATAACTGAAGGCCCTGATCAGTGAGTCTTCTTTTGAGAAAATCAAAGTCCTATCTCGAGAAATATTCTAAAGCAAGAAGGACATAACATGAATAGAAAAATTGTAACCTTTTGAAAGTTTTTGATCTATCAATAAAAGAAAATGCAGCTCCTTTTGAATTTGGTGTCTTGGACAAGGGCTATAGCACTCTTGAAGTGCTCATTCATGAAGAACCATTAGAAGACGAAGCCACTGCTAATACATTTATGTGGTAGAAAATTTGAGCAGCTACGACCTGGTCTCATATATATATCCTATCCCTATCTTCTAAAGAAACCAACCTATCAAGGGTGGTTGTATAGGCCGATCTTATTGCTGCTCCTTGAAGAAAAGGTCCTGAATGTGTTGATTGGTAATAAGGCCGAGAACATGCGTTGAAATATTCTCAGAGGATTTATTCCTGTGTGAAATCATACAATGAGAACAATCATATTACAACATATTGCACATGGAGCTGAGTTGTTATAAACCTATAATTTTTTATAGAGTGCAGACCTGAGATATAGAGACCAAGATCCTCTATACAATTCCATATCTTATGCAGTGAGAAGGATCATCTGACCAAGAGGGAACTGGTGCCTTGGTTTGATCAAGCCTCAGCAAAGAAAGGATTTTTGTGTCTCAGTGAAGATGTCCTTCAAGAGGGTATTAGAAATTTTCCAGACCCCCCTCTATTATCAGGTACAGTTCTTTGTTAAGAGCTCTGTTAATGAGTGCTGTGTCACCTATCCAATTTGAGCTGAGACTCTTATCCAAATAATATCTCTGACGAATATAAGAAGACATGTTATGGCACCGTTCTAAGGCTTTCTAACCAGGATTGCAATAAAGAGGTAGCTTATATTATTCTTGGCTAAGGTAGGTTGTTAGATGATGAGATTTAAAAGGACTACATCAATTGGTTGATGATCTTGATCTAAGTAGTCCAAGAGCTACTCTACATATTAATAAATTTTTAGGTGATTTAATTATCGTAATATGTGCCATCCTAAGTTACAGTATGACATCTGAGGATATTTTGAGATTTACTAAGGAGATTTTATCGAAATGCTACAGGAGATCAAAATCTATTCTGCTGATATTTTTCATAGTTTGACTGAATCGAAAGAAATACAATATGTTGAAGTTATGGTTATAGGTTAAGGTATGATAACTAAAATAAGGGTATGTATGAATCAGCTCACCGAGACCCTTCACGATATGAGGTATATACTATAGTTGAAATCAACATACCATGCCTCATTTAAAATATGTCTTGCTGAGAATATTCATACTAAAACTTGTCTGATGGTGACAAGTCCAAGGATGTTTTACTATATAAGATTAACAGGATGCAAATCTTATACTGAATCCTTATATTCAATACAGTACTCAGATGTTGGTACAGCTATAGTATAGCACTGATAATTAATTGAATCATTGTGTTAAAGACAACATAAATAATACAGATAAGCCAGATTGTATGAAAAAACCATATCTTCAAGTTACACCACTATCACATCACACAAATCACAACGTCACCTCTAGTATTGGAATAATGATGAATACCTTTTCTGGAAAAACTACTTGTTCCAAGATGAAACGTCTTACATTATTGTAGGTTGCTTTCTTTAAATGTTGATGACACTTTGATCTGCAATCCAAGATTGTAGTGATGCACAACCTTGCTACTCAACCATGGTAAAAGACACAATACGAAGCCTTTGTTAAGGAGTTTGCATACCCTAACTCCTTTACTAAAGACAAGCCCTAACCATAGGCTTAACGAAGATCTAAATACAAACTTTAACAAGGTTAAACATACCTAGAATGATAACTAAAATAAGGGTATGTATGAATCAGCTCACTGAGACCCTTCACTAGATGAGGTATATGCTATAGTTTTAATCAGCATACCATGCCTCATTGAAAATATGCCTTTCTAAGAATCTTCATACTAAAACTTATCTGACGGTGACAAGTCCAAGGATGTTTTACCATATAAGATTAACAGGATGCAAATCTTATACTGAATCCTTATATTCAATATAGTACTCAGATGTTGGTATAGCTATATTATATCCCAGATAATTAATTGAATCATTGTGTTAAAGACAACATAAAGAATACAGATCAGCCAGATTGGAATAAAAGAAAAAGCCCTAAATTTGGAGTAATATTGGAAGATTCCCTGATTTACTAAAAGGATAGGTCCATGATATGATCCTCTCATGAATTGTTGGTTACTGATGATGAAGCTCTTTTAAAGCTACCTTCAGGATTTAAAGAAAGTAAATAAGATACTAATGATTACATTTTGAGTAAAGGTATGTCTTATCCCTCCCCGCGAGTATAGAAAAAGACATTTCTGTTTTTCGAAGTGCACTTCGAGAATCATACCATGCTTGATTGCATTAATAAATTATCTTAAAATTTAAATGGATCTCATGCTGAGCAAATTGCCAGATGGATACTTTGGGGGAAAGTATAATCATATGAAATATTGTAGAATCATCTATGGGAAGACAAGCTTAGGATTATGGTCTCCCTGAGTAAGAGGGAGTAAGAGCATTTAAGTATTTTCTTTACCAAGATTTGGAATCCTAAAATGCAGAAGTCCAAGGATTTCTCAGTGCTGCTAGGATATCTGTTGCTCAAATGTCGAGTTGTAAGCCAGTATGTCTGTTGAAGCTTGTTAGTAAGTTGTGTGCCTTCATATATACATCTATATGCTACTGGGTGGAGAAATGAGGCTCCTATTGATGTACCAGTCATCAATGCAATCATCAAGAACTAGTCTTGGTTTTCAGAAAGCAGTCTAGCACTATTCCCTACATGAAGTGATCCTTGAATGAAGATTGAGCTCTGGGATCTCCTGGGGGCTTAGGGTACGTATTGAGTCATGAGCGACCATAGGGTGACTGATTCACCTTCCCCTGTGATACCCCATGGTGGTTAACATGTGTGTAGGGTGAGGGGTTCACCTTCCCCTACGATTGTGGACACATGTGTGTAGGGCGAGTGGTTCACCTTCCCCTATGAGTGATGAGATATGCATAGGATGAGTGGTTCACTTTCTCCTATGGCATATGAGTAGGATGAGGATTTCTAGCATAGAATTTTATGCCTCTGTGTGGTGCAGGAATTTTGGTTTATGAGTTGCCTATGTGAAGAAAGGCAGTTCTTGTTTTGGATTTGTTCATGATTTCTGAACTTGTACAACATGGTGTGTTGTCAACTCTCCCTATTGTATAAACATGTGGAAAAAATCAGTACTTTCAGAAATCAACCCAAATATTGAAGTTGTTTGAGTGTTCCTTTGTTTGTTTGAGGCCCCATTGCACACAACATTATGGAGAGAACAAGCCATTAAAGTAGATATTTTGAAAGGTGAATTGATGCCCATTTTTACCAGGTGGAAGCTGGTGGAAAGCAGGAGACGCTGTTGAAAATGAAAGTCGGGACGTCACTTTGATATCTGCATTGCGGCGAATATGGATGCTTATAGCTTCTGATAAGATCATATTATTTGCTGCATTTTCTACTCTACAAAAGTAGTACTGGATATCAGATTTTCCCTTCCTTCCTATTTAGTGATTTCTCATGCGGGCCACATCTTGATCCACTCGCGGCCAAGTTTAGCATGGAGAAGTTGAAAATTTTTGGGGTGCCTACAATTGGGCTTCCACAATAATTCACAACAGCGGCTCTTAGAAGATTCCATGCTTCTTTCTTAGGATCAACCATAGGTGACGACGCCGTCAGGACCTCCTACCAACATAGACAAAGGTGTCGAAGACTTCTTTTAAAGCTTGTCCCAATCGTCACCCTTGCCCAATTACGGATTTCGACGCAACAACAGAGATTTTCAGGAACTATTTAGAAGATTGGAAACCCTTGAATCCTCTAAACATGCACTAATAAGAGAGGTTGATGACCTCAGGAACAGATTAATTGTAATGGAAGGTGAGAATGGTTCACTGAAGCAGTTGTTGAGGGACAGCAAGGAGCAAGAAATTTACCACCACCCCTCTAGTGACAATCTACATGCTGAACTTATCGATCTAAAAGACAAACAGGAGGAGATCAAAGCTCAGCAAGTGGCCTTTAAATAAGAAATAGAAACACACATCAGCTCATGGGCACAGGTTTCTAGAGGGAGGGATACCCCCCTCACTCCCCCTCTAGCCGCAGTTGAGGTGGTACAATATAAAATCATGGAAGAATGCACTAGACAAGCGCGAGAATTGAACCTCAAAGTGAGAGGGCTTCCTTTGCCTCTCACATCCTCAGACCCTGTGGTGGTTGGGACCCTGTTCCTCAATGAAAAACTAGATCTTCAAGACGTGACCCTTGATAGAGCTTGGCTTGGGTATGATTCCACTCTCTTTCTCCAATTCAGGTCAGTGGTTGATCACCTTCGGGCTCTTAGAGATAAGAGAAAGCTATTCTCACTTCCTAGTAAGATCTTCCTTGATGAAGATCTCACTAAAACACAGGTTTCTGAGCTCAAACGCTCTAGGGAGTTGGTTACAGGCTACAGCAGCACGTCAGGAAGGGAAATGGGCAGTTATCAGGAATATCAAAGTAGTGATTCGGGACACTTTTCCACTTGGATGGAAGCCCCGTTTTGGGTCCTCCAAATGACTGGCTCATTGGGGGAGGCAACAAGGGGCATCCATTTCCGTCAATTGTTGGAATGGGAATGGGTCCTTTTGGGCATCGCCAAGTCTATTATATGATTCTCTTCGACTGTCGGATATCTTATTCATCACCAAGATGCATGAGAGCCATGTTTGACCTCTCCCAGACATTATAGGTTACCATAAGTTCTCAACTTGTGGAAAAGAGACGAGGGGTTCTGGTGGTATTAAAGGTTCTAGGGGAGTTGATTGATTCATCAGATATTCCTTTCGAAGTAGGATTTCTTTGGTGGTTGTGGATGAGTTTACGAGGTTAATGTGGGTCCAGGTTCGAGCATAGTGTTAAAAATTGGTCGGTTCAAACCGGAAACCGGTCAAACCATTGGCCAATCCAAACTGGTTGAAAAACCCAGTTAGCAATTGCATATAGCCTGAAAATCCGGTTAACCAGTGTTGACCAGCCGGTTCCATCCTTAACCGACCGGTCAGCACCTAAGTTGCTGTAGGGACCCATGGACAGCCAACAAGGATGTTTAGGGCTGAATTGGAGGGAAGGGGAGGGTTTTTTCCCTCCAAAAACACCCTCCTCAATCCTTTATAAGCAGGGGAAGTCTCTCCTTTGTCACACAACATCTCATTTGTAGTTTGTGAGTTTGATTGAGAGCTTGGAGAGTGTTGAGTGTTTTTTGGAGTAGTGATCTTGGAGGCTTGGAGTTGGAGTTACAGCTATCTTGGAGACCCTCTTCAATCCTTTATAAGCAGAGGCAGCCTCTCATTTGTCTCACACCATCTCATTTGGAGATTTTGTGTGTTTGACTGAGAGCTTGGAGAGTGTTGAGTTTTTGCTGGAGTAGTGGAACATCATAGAGTTTGAAGCTTGCTGCTTGAGCTAAGTAGTAGCCATCATGCCTCAAAAAGGCAAGGATACTGCATGGGCTCATTGTGATATGATTGATAGCAAAATGATTTGCAAATATTGCCAAAAATCTATTGCAGGAGGGGGTATTTACAGGTTCAAGCAACACTTGGTTGGGATAGGAGGCCATGTAAAGCCATGTGGAGCACCAAATGAAGTAATAGGGCATATTAGGGCAGAATACCTTCAGAAGTTTGAGACTCAAGTCACTGAAACAATAGAGAAGTTTGTGACTAGAGCAGTTGCAAAGTTTGGCAATCGAGAGTCGGGAGACTCAAGTTCAACCAACTGAGTTTGAACTATGATCATGATTAGAAGTTTCAACCTTCAAGTGATAATGTTGATAATTAATTAGAATTTAGTAATATCATATATGTAGATTTGTAGTAGATTATCACTGTACTATGTAGGCCAATGGCCTTAATGCTCATATCTTGTAGCATTGTTTTTGGACTTTATGGGTCATTTGGAGCTTCATTGCTTATGTATTTTTTTGATGATATGTATTTCACTCGGTGCCATAATTCCATTTTGATATATTCACCTTTACATGGTATATAAATGAGAAAAATTTGCATATTTTGTCTCTATTGGCTTGGAATCATGGTTGCAAATCTTAAAAATAGTTGTTTTTATTAAAAATTAATTATTTAATGTATTTTTTAAAAAATTAGTTCGTTTAGACCTGACCAGTACCGGTTAGATTGGTTCTGGTCCGATTATCGGTTCATTAGGTCCACCAGTCCAGTCACCGGTTCCGGTTTTTAATACTATGGGTTCAAGGGGTCTCTCCTCTCCCCAGGGACATTTACATTGTTGTTTGTTACTTCCCTCCTGCTTCGTCATCATATGTCATTCATAATGGACCTAACAGGGACCCCTTTGTCGATTTGTATGTCGACATAGCCCAGTATTCAGCAGTTGGGGAGGTTATTCTTCTAGGTGACTTCTACTCCTGCACTAGAGCCCCCCAGATCCCTCTTCACAATCGGTTTGAGGACGTGTACTGCATCCAAGAGATCGATCAAGAGTCAGTGGGATTTCACAAGATGTATGATGATGTGTTGGGGCCCCTTACTGCCTATGGTTGACATATTTTATGCTTGGACAAATTTTAGGAGCCGTGGATTCTTAATGGCCTCCCGCATTTTCCAAACTCCCACTATTTCACATGTAGGCCTCATGGTAGAGGAGCAAACATTGTTGATTATGTCCTCTCTAGCCAGAACCTCCTCCCCTTCATTCATCACTTTTTTGTTTCCCCCATCCCCTTAGCTAAACATGCTCTTCTTTCTTTCTCTAGCCGTGCTAACAACCACCCCATTCTCAGCCCACCTCCCCCCAAGGGCTCACCATGTACTACTTTTCATTTTGATGAAGGTGAAGTCCTGAAGGAAGTTGATCTACTGAAGATGAATTTGTGAAATTCTCTCTGTGTTGATGATATATTTCTGACAAAGGATGAGAACCTATTTAGTGTAAGAGGGAGTTCATTGAAAGTGTTACATGAGCTTGATAAAATACTTGTTGAGAATGTGGCATGATGGATTGTGAGCCCATGGATACTTCCTTGATGAAGAAAAAGTTGCAAGAATATGTTGTTGAGCAAAGAAATAGCATTGATAGGTTGTTGGTGTTCGCTTTTGTTCAAAGCTTTGGCTAAAGCTGGATGAATAGCTAGATGTTACTAATAAAAGAAGTATTGAAATCCACCATGGCTACCTTTCTTCTTTTGAGTAGGTTGAATATTATGTAAGAAGCCTAGAATGGCTAAGGATCCCTTTGAGAGGGAGCATTGGTTTGATAGCATCATTGGGTTACCGTAAGACCTATGTGGTCAAGGAATTTGGTTCTGAGGCTTGCAATCATGAGGTACAAATTTCATCTCTCCTTGAGAGGATATTGATGGTGTACAAATTTCATCTCTCCCTAAGAAGAGATTAATTGTGTACAAATTTCATCTCTCCCTAAGAGGAGATTGATGGTGTACTATTTTCATATCTCTTCAGAGGAGATTGATGGTGTACTATGTTAATCTCTCCTAAGAGGAGATTGATGGTGGATTATTTTCATCTCTTCTGAGAGTAGATTGATGGTGTATTGTTTTTTTTCCATCTCTCCTCTTGTGAGCCCCATGGTGTATGGTGTAATGGTGTAATGGAGATGGTGCATCGAGAGCTCCTCATCTACTACCTTTATATGCTCTAGACATAGTGGTTTTGTTGGAAATATTATATCAGACATTTGCTCATTGAGTGACAAGTACTCTTAAGAGGGAAAAGTGGTCAATATGGCCTAATTTTCCTATCAAGATCAGATACTATGTATTTGATCGCACCAACCAAGCCATGAAAGAGGCCAGTGAAATTGAATCATATCATTTTGGAGAGATAAGATTCAGGAAACATGATCCTGAAGATTTGGATATTAGTCATTATGTTGCTGTCAACTAGATGTGGTCTTATACTCATGAGAGGGATACTAATGAGGAAATATTCAAGAGACTTATTTATCCATTGAGGTTAAAGAAAATAAAAATCAAGGACCTCAGAAGAAGGCCGAACAGACCCATACTTCACCTATTGTGAACCTCCAGGAAGAATTTCAAAAGATCCAGAGGGTGTTAGAACAGGTGAAGGAGATGAAGGAAGCATTGGAGAAAGAAGCAGATAGACTTAGGAGGAGGACTGAAAAAGAGCAAGCAGTGAAGGAGGCAGAAGAACCGAGAAGGAAATCAGAACAAGATGACCTGGTGAAATAATTGGCTTTGGAAAATGAACAAAGAATCAAGCAGCATGAAAAACAAAGGAAAATAAATGAAGAGCTTCAGAGGAAAATAGATGAGGAACTCCAAAAGAAGAAGAAATAAGCTATTTGGAAAGATAAAAGGATTGAACACCTTGGCATTCCATCACCTCCGAAGATAAACCCCACTCCTCAGTCTCCAGTTGAACCATGTAAGATTGAAGAAATGGAGAAGGAGCAATTTTTCCCCATGACCATGGTTGACCCAGTAGTAGTATTGAAAACATTCAATTATGAATAGAAGAAGAACAAAGTCAACAGGAGAGTTTCCAAAATGATAAGGTTGGGAGAGAAATTGTCACTAAGGAGGTTCTCATTCATGACACAATAGTTGATCCAGAGATGACTGCAAGTGCTAGTATTACCATGGCCCAAGCAACAGGTGATAATGTTGCCATGCTGAAGAGAAAGGTCTATGTTGCTCAGTTGGAACTCAATGCTGCTAAGAAAAGAATTACAGAGCTATAATTCCAGCAGCAAGGTGAACTAGACTCAGTTAAAGAGTTCAAAGGGAAATCACTTGAGATCCAAGAGGAACTGAGTATGGTTCAGAAATAATTCTACAGGAGCATTTAGGCATCAAATATAAAACTCCTAAGTTTGATGATTATATAAAGAGGATGGTGCCTGTCAAGGAAGAATTGGAGGATATTCTAAATATGCTAGATGACATCATTCAATGGAAAATACAATATCCTGATGAGGGGGTAGACATTCCTCAGCTCCGTGACTTGGAGAAAATAATCTGTTTTCTGAAGCTTGTAAATGTCTCGACAGGGCTAGAGCCTTAGAGGAAAAGGCTAAGGAAGCTTTCAAAATTTGCTTCAAGTGTGGAGGAGAGGTTGATGCAGTCTTAAATAACTTCAAGTTGCCGATGTTCCAGTCAACCTTTGGTCCTATACCCGTGGAGCAGTGCATATAATAAAAGGAGAGAGTGATAGACAGCTGCAAGCAGGAGATCCAGGCATTAAAAGTTATCACCAGTGACAACACAATTTATATGAAGATTTTCAGAATACAATGTTGATCCAAATTAAAAGGAAGGTTTATCTGTTTCTAACAAGGTTTGCATAGGTACGAGGTTATGGCAGTAGTTAATCTAGGACCTCGATTAATCTAAAAAAGTTTTTCCCTTTATCTCATATAATTTTAGAAAAATAATTTCATATAATTTTATAAAAAAATTGGCCAGATGAGAAGTTTCTATTTCTCTCAAAGCCTAAAAGATATTAAATTTTTGGCAGTGTGCTCAAATGCGTTTAAAATTCATAAGGTCACAACTCCACTAACATTTACAAGAAACCTCATAACATAAATAAGCAAAGAGAGATGGAATAAAAAAAAACCATCATATACATACTTATAATCATGGTGGTAGTTGATAGACTTACCAAGTATGCACACATTTGTGCATTATCTCATCCATTTAAAGCAATTACAGTTGCTACTAAATTTATGGACACAATTCAAAAGCTACATGGAAACCCAAGGGTTATTGTGAGCGACAGAGATACCATTTTTACTAGAAATTTTTGGACGGAGTTATTTTCTTGTTTGGGTACTCAATTATCTCATAGCTCATCTTATCATCCTCAATCCGATGGTCAAACTGAGATAGTAAATAAATGTTTGGAAGAGTATCTTTTTTGTTTTGTATCTGATAAACAAACACAATGGGTCAAGTGGTTACCTCTAGCTAGATGGTGGTATAACATTTCCTTCCATACTGCAACAAAAATGACCCCATTTATGGTACTTTATGGACATCATCCACCATCCATCACATCATATTTAAGAGAAAATTCTAAGGTTCAAGTAGTGGAAGATCACATCAGGCATCAATGAGAAGTTTTCCTACTCTTAAAGGACAACCTAAATTTGGTACAAAATCGAATGAAACAACAGGAAGATCAAAAATAAAATCAAGAATTTTTGATGTAGGAGACTGGGTATTTTTACGGCTACAACCATACAAACAACTGTCCCTCAAGAAAGCTAAGAAGGATAATAAATTATCGCCAAAGTACTATGGTTCTTACAACGTGTTGCAAAATATTGGTAGTATGGCATACAAATTGGAGCTTCCTGCTTCTTCATGAGTGCATCGAATTTTCCATGTTTCATGCTTAAAGAAGGTTATAAGTGAAAAGATTCAAGTTCAAACAATATTGCAAGAACTTGATGAGGAAGGAAAAATCATATTGGAACCTGAAGCGGTCATGGAAACAAGAACTGAAGTGGTCACGAAAATAAGAACTCGATAGCTATGGAATCGATCAATTTCAGAGTATCTCATCAAGTGGAAGAACTTACCCACTGAAGATTCTACATGGGAGGATGAGAATTTTATACAAAACACCTAGAGCTACTCAAGCGTTGAGGACAACACTTTTTTGAAGGAGAGGGGCATGTTAGGTCCCTATATTACTAGTATAGTCCTTTATTTTTGTTAGTGTAACCCCCTTATTATTATTGTTGTACCCCTGTAACCCCCATATTGTTATTATTGTGCCCTTAAATTATTATTGTTAGGTCGGCTAGGATTACATTGTGGCCCCACTAAGATTACATTGTGGCCCCATGGACTCCTACATATAGAAAGGAGGTTTTGTAATTTGTATCATCCAAGAATTGTTCATTCATGTAATGTATTGGAGGTTGCCCCCTCGAAGTGGCTTATTTCTAAGGCATTGATATCTCTTTTCTTCTCTTTTTGGAGCTGGTTTCACAACAATGAATGGGAGTCATCTCCTCAATAAGAGGATCCTCTTTTGAAAAAGGAACCTTCATGCCCTCTTGTCCAAAGATATGAGATAGAGATCTTATCTTCAACAAGGTGTTATGCAAGACGTGGGTTTTTCCAACAGTTTTCTGAAGTGGATTTGAGTTTTCAAGTTCTTCCAACCCATGCAAAAGTTCTGTTTGTCTTGGTTTGTTTGGTTCTACAACAAGTGTTTTAGAATGTCTTCCATCAAACCTCTCCACTAATCTCTTAGTGAACTTTTCATAAGAAATTTTCATTTTTCAATGAAAATGACTCAAAAATCCACCAAGCATAGGCCTTACCTTCAAAGTGCAGTGCTGCAACTCTGATGGCTTCATATTTAGAAACTCGGTGCTGCTACAAATAAGTGTGTAGCTCCTCCACCTAAGCTCTGGCTAAAAATGTTGGTGATCCATCAAAAATAGATAGAGAAAATCTATCCATGTCATGTTGCCTACTCCTCTCCACCTTGATCTTGAAAAACTCTTGGAAAGTGATATGATCTCTAAAATTTTCAGTTTGAGATTCATACTCTTGCAGAAAATTACTAAGAGTCTCCCTCTTAGGCATTCCTCCTTCTTCTATCTCTCTGATGATAGCTCTGGGCATTTGACTGTGCTGTACATAATAGGGTGTAGCTGCATACTCACACCTATCATGTGCCAATCTAGATCTGGCTCTAGATTCAAAATTCTTTGGAGATTCCATCTCCTCTCTCATCTTCTTAAGATCCTCATTGATGCTCTGCATAGATTTTGGAAGAAGCTTTGAGAGCCTCTCCTCCTTTCTTCCTCCACATAATGGAGTCTTCTTTCTATTCACCTCTCCTTCTCTTGATAGCATAATGGCTGAGTTCCACAGGCTGAGCCAAGACTATGATCTGATACCACTGTAATATTCCAAAGTGGAAAAGACAGGAATATAGAACATATGTACAATTCCAACTACGGTAAAATAAGAATTAAACATGTAGAACTGGAAAAATGCTGGAATACATCAAAGCATCATAAATATGGGCAGAAAAAAACTGAGCCATATCATTTATATCAACATCAAATGAAAGTACATAGTTCTCCAAAAGGAATGCACTCAAGCCACAAGATGGCTGAAATACACCAAAGAAACCAAGCACTAGAAGTGTGTGCTGCTGCTGCTACTACTGTTGGAAATCGCTATTATTATGAAGAAGAAACATGTGCGGAATGTTTTTAGAGTGCTCAGAATGATCCGTGCTTTTCACCATAGATTCTACTAAAAAAACCTAGAAAACCCCAGAAACGGTTTGGCCCGATTTTAAGCTTGGATTTTCGGCCTTTTTTTGAGTTGCCCACTGCATTTCTGCTGCCTGATTTACGCATTCCCTAGGAATAAATACTGATATGGGGCTGAAGGAATGATCTATCAGCTGCAACAACACCCAACCAACTCAATAGATGAATGGCTGGTCCCCTCACTGGAAAATAAGCTCAAAACTTGGAGATTTCTCTCCTCCATTGCTGCACCCTGCAACACAACACAATAACCTACAGAAACTGCGCTGATGAAACAAGTTGTAGCTTGGTCTGGAAACCTGAATTTGGAAGTGAATGAAATGCTATTCCAAGAGGCCTCTCAAGGAAAGAGGTGGGATTCCCGCTAGGGAACACCCAGTGCTAAACAACACAACAACCCACTAAACAACAAAGGAATGCAAAGTCTAAACAAACCAATATCAAATGATAATCTAAAACATGAATAACAAAGGCTCTCATCCTCTCCATATATAGCAAGTGAACCTCTTCACATTGGGTCCCATCCATATGTGCCATAAATCTTGTGCAAGTTGTCCTCCACCTAAACTGCGTTGTTCATCAAGGAGATTCAATGCATCTAAACAACTTTGTTGACTTGGTCAAAGTTGACTGAATCAACATGATCCCAAATTTGTTCACACCCAAGGGTGCTCAAATTATCTGCTTATTCTTCATCCTTTCACATTAGGAGTGTTATTGATCCTTCTAAGGAGGTTAATGGGCCTCCATACCCATATATTCACCTACCTAGTGATAAAACAACTCTAATATTCCATTTAGCTTGAAGGCTAAAATTTTGGAATATTACACATATCTAGATGATTTACCAACACATTCACGAAATTGGACTGATCACCTGATGCATTTGACAGCCATTTTCTTATGCTTCCGACACTACAAATATGCCTCAATCCACATAAATGTGTGTTTTGTGTTGGTTATGGTTGTTTGCTTGGATTCATAGTCTTAATAGAAGGGATTCAAATCGACCCTTTGAAGGTTCAGGTTATTATTGATCTTTCTGCACCATCAAACTTACTTCAGATACAAAAACTTCAAGGAAAGGCTAAATCCTTAATAAGGTTCATTCCAAATTATGCTGAAATGGCTAAAGGATTTACTCGACTCTTGAAAAAGGGGGTTCCCTTCCATTGGGACCAAGTTGCACAAGCTTATTTTGATGCTTTCAAGGACACTCTTGTCCAAGTGTCATTAATGTATCCTCCTAATTATAAAAAACGATTAATTCCTATATATCGTCGCGGCCGAAATGACCATTGCTATGGTATTGGTCCAAGTAGAAGAAGGAATTGAACATCCAATCTATTATTTGAGTCATAATCTCAATGATACGAAAGTTAAGTACTCATATGTAGAAATTTTTTCCTTGGCAACTGTTCAAACTATCCAAATATTTCGCCATTACATCCTGCTCCGAAAAAAAAAACAATATTTTCGGATTGCAACCCCATGAATTACATCTTATCACGTCAGTTGCTGGGGGGGAATATTCAAAATGGATTGTCATTTTGTAGGAATTTGATTTGGAATTTATCAAATCCAAGTCAAAGAATTCTTTAGTACTGTCTGAGCTTCTCTGTGACCTTCCCTTTGATAGTACTGAAACTACGTCAGAACCATCAATTCCAGACGAGTCTCTGTTTCTGATTGGATCATCTGATCCTTGGTATGGTGATTTCATCATTTATCTCCAAACCCAAACTTTTAGACCTAATACCTCTCGCTCTAAATAACGACATATTCGATACCAAGCCAAATATTATCTGATCGTCGGCGATACACTTTATCGTCATAGTGTCGATACCATTTTAAGGAGGTGCCTCACTCATGAGGAGGCCGAAAATTTATTAAATGATTGTCATGCTGGGGCCTGTGGTGGAAACTTGTCTGGATATGCTACCACACAGAAGATACTCCACTCTGGTTACTTTTGGCCTACTATTTTTCGAGACAGAATCCTCGCGGTCAGAAGTTGTCATGCATGCCAGATTTTTTATCGCAAAATCCACAAACCGCTAGTGCCAATGCATCATGTTGTCTTTGCTAGACCATTTACGAAATGGGGTATTGACTCCATGACCTGTAACCCTCCTTCATCTGGGGGGCATGATCATATTATTGTCGTAGTCGACTATTTTACCAAATGGGCCGAAGCGATGCCTACATTCAACAACACAGGACAAACAGCTACATTGTTTTTCTTTAACCATGTGATTGCATAGTTTCAGGTCCCACAGGCTATAGTTACAGATCATGGGAAGCATTTTAATAACCACATGATGTCTAAATTTACTACAAAGTTAGGATTGTCACATGATAATTCTACTCCTTATTATCCACAATCAAATGAAAAAGTTGAGGCTATTAACAAAATTCTTAAATGAATGCTTCAACGAATGATAGGAGTTCGTAAAAGAAACTGGAATTTTATCCTGTACTCTGCCTTGTGGGCATATCAAACCTCAGTGAGAAACCTAACTATATTTACTCCCTTTCAATTGGTGTATGGTCTGGAAGCTATCTTACTAATCCAATGTGAAATATCATTGTTGAAAATTGCAATATACTTGTTACCTGACACCTAAGGAGAAGAAGAACGTCTCCTTAGCCTCATCCATCTTGATGAAATGCATCGTGAAGCCCAATTGGCCAACGAAGCACATAAGAGACATCTAAAGGCGCAATATGACAAAATGTCTAGCCTCGCATTTTCTCAAAAGGCGACTTGGTCCTTCTCTATGATCAAGAAGCTAATGTAATAGGTATAGGGAAATTTGAGCCGTTATGGCATGGCCCCTATATTGTCAAAATATTTCTTGCTAAGGGTTCTTATGAGTTAGTTGATTATGATGGAATTCCATTGGCACAACCTAGAAATGGGTTTTATTTGAAACGTTACTATTCTTAATCATGAGCATGGTAATTTTTGTATTATATTGTATATATGTTGTTGATTTGCATTCACTATCTTAATTTGTTTTTAGATTTTTCTTGACATTAGTAATCCACTTTACATTTCATCGCAGATGTCTGAATCTTCGGAACCATTTGTTGGATATGCTGATGGTGCTAGTCGTAGTACGCAGAATCTATCCTTTGCAGCATGGTCCATTTTCGCTCTGAATGGCGTGTTATTGAGTTTTCAAGGGATTTGTATTGGTATATTTATGAACAATATCACTGAGTATAGCATGTTGATCGAACTTCTCTATGATTCTATTTCATTTGGTATTAACCGCATAATCATAAGGTTAGACTCACAAATTGTGGTATTACAACTTACTAGTGTTTATACTATTAGAAATCCAACACTTCTTAGATTGTTCCTAAGAGTTTGACTTTTGGGAAGACATTTTGATTTTATTCAATATCAACACATTTCTAGAAATTTGAACACATTGACCGATTCATTAGCTAATCAATTTTTAGATAGACATTTGCAACATATGTAAAGAAAACATTCACATCATTGAATAGGATTGCGCATTAACATAGGAAAAACTATGAAATCATATGGATAGATAGTTATAGGTTTTTACAAAATTTGTGCCCAAGACACATTGGTCATCTGACCTCAAAATGTATGAAAAATGTCATATGTAAACTAGTGGTGCTCATGGTAACATGCTATACATCTAGCTATCCTACAAAGTAACTGCATCCAACAGTTTGGAACCCCAATAGTGTGTCGCTGCAGTCACATAGGAAGCTCTTTGATATGGAAATCTATAATCCCAAAGGTCAAGCCTTCTATGTGTTGCTGAAGCTCAGCCAAATCAAGATCCTGAAGGACTTCTCTCCCGACAACCCTCTCTACTAGCATAGCTGCTTCGCGCTCCGGTTCCACTACTAGTTGAATGCGACCAACATCTGCATTACATCAAACATTTAGTTTAGTGTTGGAAATAAATAAAAACACAAAAACATTGTATAAATCTTAGGAAAATAAAAAAACATGGTCAAAACATTCTTACCTATTGCAACCCACTGAGCACCTTCTGTTAGTGCTAAATATGGATCTCCTCGAAAATCAATGCCTACGTATGCATACTCATCGATGGTGAAAATATGTCACCGGAACTAGGCAAAGAATGAAGTAGAGAACACAATAGTCGATTGGCCAGCATTCTGACCCATGAGTTCTACCCATCTCTGCATCTGAGGATCTCTAGGACTAGCTATATCTAGTGTCACATGCTATGGCTACATCAGTGGAATCCATTCCAAGGTGAAGAATATAAGGATAGAACCATAACTGAAATTATTCTTCCTTCCTCCCTTTGCTTTGTTTAGTTCTTCCTTTATCTGAGATAGAACAGCTTTAGGCCAGTTGAAGACTGTTGGCTCCATACACTCTAGCGCATACTGCATATATGATCTGTTCACTATGTGTAGTGTAATGGTGCTGACAAGTTTAGCGATTGTGAAAAGGATAGTTCTCAAAGGAAAATTTTTGACATCCTGGATGTTTATTTTTCCATATTTGCTAGGTTCTGTCCCTAGATAGCTATATTGTAGAATATAATCCCTCACTGTCTCTCCTCTAATGGTAGACCCTGTGAGAGAAATGGGCAGACCTCTCCTCGACAAACCTGTGAGAAAATACACATCCTCAACTGTTATAGGAACCACTTGGTTCTTAATATGAAATGACTCTATCGTCGAGTCCCATGCTCGAACCAAGAAGTCCAAGAGTTCTATTTTTTGCCTCATCCTGGACAATTTGAAGTACTTAAGTAGTCCAAAATCTATTAGGGATCTTACAGTACCCGGATCATTCAGGGAAATCATATCCTGTTCTTCATGTTCTCTTTCCCTCCATGTAATCGTCATTATAATTTGATGGAAACCTGAAACACAACCATAAGGTCCATTAGATTCCATCTATTGCAAAAAAATAGGTCAAATTTGAGCATAGTAAGAAAATAAAAAACTTAAATTGCACCCAACACACTCCCTGAGAAGAGACAGTGCATTGCACATGCAAGTACACTTCACTGTACCTTCTATGCAACACAGGTTTCGACATTTAGGTGTGCGTTCCCCTCATTTTTGGAAGAATTTACATTAGGGGCCTTAAAACCCTAAAAATTCGCAGAAATTGGAAACGAAATGAATACCAAAGGGAAGAGGAGGTTCATCGCACTAACCTAGATAAAATAGTGACAAAATCCATCCACATAAATGATCGCAATCAGCAGCTGAATTTCGATGGAAAAATTAGGTTCAGAGCTCCAAAATACAAATGGTAGCTATGGAATGGTAAAAATGAATAGTGAAACTACTTTTAAATAGTCATTTAATTATTTGCAAGTTAAATTTATTGCTATGACTATAGTTTTATTATGTTTTTATCATGAAACAGGTATTTTTAATCCATTTGATGTTGTTATGAAAAGGAAATACAACTGATGAACAAATTAGTCGTGCAGATTTATTTCAAAGAATGACTTGACCACAAAGAATACTTTTTCTCCTTATTTTTCGAACTTTGTTAAAAATGAAAAAGGATTTGAAGCACACTTTTGTATCTTTTTCGAGCTTCGATAACAACGAAAAAGGAACCCGTGGAGTCTTCTTTTAGCTCTTTTCAGACTCCAATAATGTGAAAATATTTTCGAGAACTTGTATTTTTGAGCTTGTAAAAGTAAATGAATTGATATCTACTCAGTATAAGTTTAACTCTTTTCCGGACTGAGATAGATTATTTATGAAAAAAGGAATACCTTGGTTAAACATGACCAAAGAGGTTCTCTCAGATATTATTTTACACTCTTTCGGATTTGAGTGACAAATTTACGAAAAAGTACTTATGGAGTTTTCTTTCATCCACTTTTTCAAACTCTCTAAATATGAAAAAGGACCGAGCTATCACTATTGTTAAGCTCGTTAAAACATAAAATAGCGAAAACTACTATATCAAGTCATACCCTTGTCTCCGAAATCAGTAACTCCCGTTTTGCAATAAGGTGACGTCCTGTCGACACCAAATCAATATCTAGGAAGTTCACTTAGAAACATCAGATTCAAGTACCATGAGGCTTGTTACAGCATCGACAAGATCCTCGCTTTCTAACCTTTGACCAAAATATTTTGTTCAGTGTTCGACATCAAATCATCTATTCACACCTTATGAAATGTACTGCAATACCTTGAGGGCCATTTTCATTAATGGTGGCTCTCTCGCATTTGTTAAAAACTCACAACATTGGCTGGTAATCAAACGATGTATTTCCATGTTAGATGACAAATCATATATTCGCATGGTGAGACTTCTACCCAAATGATCGAGTGAATGAGATAAGAATACCCCAGATCTAGTTTCATTCATTCGGGCTATGATTTCAGGATTGTTGTACACATCATCTGTACGGTGACCTTACATACAGATTTTCATCCAAACATGGGCCTATATCTATAGGCATGTATGCATTGGGCAACATTCCAATGTCGATGACTTTCTAAATTATGTAAATGTTATTAGATTGTTTATGTGTTGAACATGGGAATTCCTACCCTCATAACATATGATCAAAGAGGATATATCATGATGTAATGTATTCTAATATTGATGTAGGTGACCACTCCACTTCATCTCCAGCCCATCACAGTGTAAAGAATCTCAATCAAATGTTTTTATTATTTTGACCTCATGCTTTAGAGGGCAATTGTTATAGGTCAATTTGGGCATCATTCCCAATGACCTGGTTAATTGGGCATCATCTCCAAAACTTATGACTAAGGGTCTATTATTCCCTATCATTTCAAGTTGCTACATGACTTAAGGCAAGAACAAGACAAATCAAGCATGAATTTCATCAAGCAAAGGTTTCCAAGGTTTAAAGTTTATTATATAGCATATGGGAACTCACAAACACTACCTCTAAGGGGACTAAGTGCATTGCATATGTAGGTAGCCCCATGCAAGGCTTCTCTACAAAGCACTTCCCGACATGTATGGGTGCATTGGTTACGCTGGGAGTGAAAGTATCATTGTTTCGGAATCTCCACTCGTCCAGTGCCTTCTAGAAGAGTTCACGTGTCAAGCTTCGAATCCAAGTGTCCATTTGACATCTACATGACTGGGAACATGTCTTGCCTATTATTAGAAAGTCATTCATTACAAAAATACCTTCATTTCATCTATAAATTGAACATAGATCTGAGTGTTTGAGAGGGAATAATTTGAGTAGAGAAATGTTGGAGGATTTTCAATTGAGAGTAAGATTTGTGTAACAACTGCTGGAGAGATTTATACTGTGATGAGGTTGAGAATCGTTGCTGGAAGGGTCACTTCAAATTAGTCAATTGGTTGTAACCTATCCTTCTATCACCAATAAAGAATACAACTTACTTTTCCCTATATGCATCTGTATTAGCTTTGATTTTCCATATTGCAAGATCTCAGTTGATGTATATTGTTTATGCTTTACTGACTTAGCTAACTAAATTGAATAGACATCTGTATTATTGCTATCTTTTGCTGTTTTAGTGTTCTTTCTTGCAGGAAGCATTTTGCCTACAAACTACTTGAATTTGAAGCTACAACGGAAGCGACAAAAGGAGTCATTTAGAGGCGCTTGGATTACAAGTAAGCCTCTAATCCTTTCTGTGTGTCTGCTATGAGTTATGAAAGGTAGTCGTATAGTCTTTGATCTGTTGTTCTAGATTTTCATCTGTCTAGGGAAGTATGTTTTATCTGTAATTCACAATTCTGGCCCAACACACCAAATCATCATCGGCAAGCTTTGTTGTTAGAATCACCAAGTCATCATCAGCAAGCTCTGTTTCTAGATTCATCAAATATTCATTATCAAGTTGTGTCTCTGGCATCACCAAGTCATCATCAGCAACCTGTGTTGTTGGATTCACCATATTTTTGTCAGAAAGCTTCGCTGCTGGAATTGACAAATCATCATTAGCAAGCTTTGTTGTTGGATTCATCAAATATTCAACATCAAGTTGTAATAACCCAAGTTTCTATGCTTTTTAATTTACAATTGAATAATTCCATAGGGGAAGTGGAACTCAATGGAGAACAAGTATGTGGATTTATTTTATTTTAATTTAATAAAAATAAAATGAAAATTATGTGTGCCTTGACTTGATTGAGAATTGAGATCTAAAACCTAAATCCATGAGGATGTGGATAAGGTGGAAAGAATATTACCAAAATTAGATTTGGAGATAAACATCTAATTTCCCCAATGAAGAGGAAATTAATTGGGAAGCAGTAGAAAAAGCTGGAAAAGTGGAAAAGACAGCTTTAAAGTATCTCTATGAGGGAAAGCCTAGGAAAAATAGGAAGAAAGCATCCTGAAATTTCTGGACACAGAAATTGAAAATAGGCTTGTGAAAGCACAACTTAAATAAGCTGCTCCAGGATAGACAAAGTGTTGTCTATCACTAGGAGCTAAGGTCTTTGCTCGGGGGTGAGTTATGGAGAGAGAACTCTAGGGTTGGGTGTAACTAGTCAGAGAAATTGGTATGCACATCTAAGTAACATTTTTTTTCTGAAATTTCAGTATTTAGTATATGTGTTATCTGGTACCTACTTAGGAAACTATGAAGAACTATATGTATGTGGTATATGAATATGGTTGTCATTAGGAATTGTGGGAAATACTTAGTTAAATTTTTGAGTTGTACAGTAAGTTGTAAGAGGCCATACATTTAACAGATGTTTTCACGGTGATAACACGCAATTTTGTATATTTGTATGGGTTACAATTCGACTTAGCTCCAACCTCCAGAATGTCTAAATCCAGGTACAAATTTAAATCTTGAGTTAGGCAGTCTAATCGAAAGTTTTGTTAGTCGTATTACGGAAATGAGCCTTTTGTTATGATAGAGAAGAAGTATTATTAGACACATATTTCGAGTTGCAGATTTGAAAAACATATGAAATAGGGTAAGTTATCTAATTAAGTGCATATAATAGAGTCATTTATATTTCTAAAAGAAATTAGATGTTGATAAGAAATAAGCTTGAGTTATTGAGATCGATGTATACCCATTTTATATATATCTGAATTAATTTTGTTTTACTTAGTTAGAAAAAAATTAGCAGTAAATATAATAATAGAAAGGGAGACCTGCTAGCAGAAAATTTCAACTATGACTTTAGCCTGTTGTGCTATATACAAAATTAATAGACATATTGATATATACATTAACCTGAAATTTAAAAACATAGGTATGGTATACGAGAAAAATAAATACTAGTGAAAGTACAAGCCAAAGAGACTTTTGTAGTTGTACACTGAATAGAAACATGTGAATGGTTGTAGGACACATTTTCATAAAATTCATATTATCATGATTAATAGATTTAATATGCATGAATAGTATGACACAGTAACAGAGGATATAAATATGTAAATTAGAAATGGTAAATAAATGAAACTACTATTGCAGTTGATATACATATAATATTATATCCTAACCCATAAAGTTGTAGATGAAATTAAATGATATTAAATTATCAGTACTACTTATCATTCTAAGGAATGAAAAGTACTTCAACTAAATATGATAAAAAGCATAAATATATCATGTACAGTGGTTTCAGCAGAAGATAAACAATTTTCATTTCAAAAGCCAAGAAATATGCATAAGAGAACAAGACATGCATAACGTTCTGTATAATTAAAAACTGTAACGAAGCGTAATAGAGCCGGTTGGTGGAGTTTTATAACCCAACCCTATGCTAATTATATTACATATTAATGAATTATAAATACAATGAATCATTGCTATATTGGGGGTTATTGAAAAATTACAATATAGGTCACAATATTTCGGCGATATGGCCAATGTAGCCAAAAATCATGAGTAAATTTGATACCGACCTGTACAACAACGATTTTAATGTCAAAAAAAGGTCCTGACTGAGAATATGATTTCTAGTAAAGCAATGAAAGAATCAACATAGAGATATACCTGCATCTACCAATAAAACTGAATAATCTATGTCAAATGCAGCAAAGGAAAAATTGTATAAATGATTGTTAGCAGATAATGGGTGCAGAGGGTGAGAGTGATACCTTCAAGAGGGTTGGTCCCTATGGCAAACCACACCTGCAATTGAACTAACTTATGAGATTTAGTGTGTCCAACGCAACAAGAAATTACAAATAAGGGAATACTTACATATTAGAAGATAAGATTATAAAACTTACCTGTCATGATACGATTAGCAGATAGTAATACTTCCCTCGTATGCGATTTGAATGGAACAAATAAAAAGAAGGTCGAGGCATATGGGATGGACTAACCATATTGCATTGGGCCTCCCTTAATTAAACAGAAACAAGACCGAGTTTAAAATGCTGGAAATTTTAAGATAAGAATCAAAAATTTAAGACATCCAAATGAAGGTGTATTTTCTAATTGAAATACAAACTGGAAATGTTGAGCTACTGAAAGTAAATCCAAGGAAATAAAATAATTTCACCCAGAATCGATTTATCACTGATAAAATAAAAAATCGCGTTAAACATAATAGGGAAACATCTACTTAGACGACATCTTGAAGTAAGGAAATATTTACATTATAAACGAGAATGAGCAATCAAATTCCATAACAGTTAAACGAACATTCATAGTCTCCAACTCGATTTCTTGTTTTTATCAATTATAGTGGAAGTGAAGAAAAATATAGAAATGATAATCTTGTTTAAACCAAACTAATATAGACATAACGAAGAGAGATAGAGTCCATTTACCAGGATAAAATAACAAAGTCAGGTGAAGCAATGGCTTGACGATTCGTGGATTTGTTCCATGCCAGTGCAGACGGAGGCACAAAATAATACTCCGAGAAACCACGAAAAAAAAAAAAAAAAATGAAACTTGAATATGGAGAATCCACCTGATATACCAGTCGTAAACCCTAAATCTACAATATGGAGAAGCCACTTGATATACGTTGACATTAATACTACCTTAAATCTCCTTGAATCAACTGAGCAGTGGGTGAGTACCTTCAAGTTACATCGTAACTTAAACTGTAACCTATAACCTAAGCCATGATAACCTACTAAAGTATGTTATGAAGTGACAAGTGGAAGTATATTTCGATTCAAGAATAAATGAAGAAAAATCGAAATAGGAAACCAATGCAAATTAAGAAAAACAGAGTTAGGAAGATATGTTATCTATTATTTCATCTAGGGTAATATTGAGTTATATCGTATAGGGGTATAATGGTAATCTATATAGAAAACTATATAGTTCCTTTGAACATGATGAATTCGTAATATATAATACCTACGTGAATATAGTGGTTAAGGATTAAATAAATTTTCCATTAAGTATAAAATGAAATATATAGATAAAGTGGGGACCTCCTATATATATATATATATATATATATATATATATATATATATATATATTATTACGAGTAACAATTAGGAATGAGGTTAAGGTCTAAGCCAAACATGGTTAATTTACAATAATGGGTTATTATAAAAATACCATCATAGGTTGCCTTAGCCTTAGTTGTGGATTAAGATTTGGAACAAAGTACTATTCTGTAGAAAAATAATTATTAAAAAAACTCAAAAGGAGAAATGATAATGGTAGTAGTGATGTCCAAGTCTTGGTAGTTTACAACAAATTGAAAAGAAAAAAAAAATTATGTGGATTGAGAGACATTACAAATGCTATCAGAGCCTTAGTTAAAACACTAGGCAAACTATGTGCTCCCACAGAAAATGTATGATGCTGTAAAATTTTATGAAATTTAAATTTTGATAATATTATTTTTACGTACCGTAAACAATATTGAAGTATACAACTGCGAACCATAACTAAAGGGGATGAGCTATATGAAGATCTAGGTGGTGGAGAAAACACGCCAGATCCAAATGCTCCATTGATGGCTATGTTGCATAGAATGCAACGAGATATGGCACAGCTTAAAAGCCACAATGAAAGGCTATCTTTAGCCAGTGAGGAGCAGAACCGACTAATAAGGAAATTGACATCTCGAAATAGTCAAGAAGATGAATATTCTGGAAGGAAGAGAAAATGAATAGTCAATTTCTTAGAAGATTCTAAGGAAGATGATGCCTCTAGACAATAGTCTAGAAGAAAGAAGAAATTACAGGGTGAATTCCAGAAAATTAAGCCTCCCTCCTATGATGGAGAGAAAGAAGAAGATGCTAAGGCATGGCTTCTGAATATGATAAAGTAATTTCAAGTTTATGAATATGAAATTAACCTAAGAGCCAGGCTGGCTATTTATCAGCTATAAGGTAAGGCTATCTTATGGTGGGAAGAGAAAAATATGGTTCATGCCATTGATGAGAAAATGGTGACTTGGGAGGATTTTCAAGTCAATTTTAAAAATTGATACTTAAATGAACGCTACTATGACGACAAGGCAAAAGAGTTTCATGAACTCAGATTGGGACAGCTCACAATTGATGAGTTTGTAACCAAGTTCACAAATCCGTTACAATATGTACCTTATATCAGAGAGGAGAAGGCAAAGGTACAAAGGTTCTTGAACTGTCTTTCCACTGTGTATAAAGAAAAGATAGAGTTTGATAACCCAAAAATGATGGATGAAGTGGTGCGAAAGGTCAAATTGTGTTACCAAAAATTCAAGGGTAAGACGGAATAAGGAAAGAATTGGTCAAACAAAAGTGACTTCAGTGGAAAAAAACCCAAACCAACATATTTGAAAAATTTTGGGAGAAACCACTAAAGAAAGAAGTTCAGTAAAATGGGTGAAAATAAAACTGCTCAATCCCAAACTAGGTCCAAACCAATGAATGGAAATAACAAGAGGGAAGAGACTGTTAAAATGAAAGAACCTTTTAAGTGTTGGCATTGTGGAGAACCTCATTTATTGAGGGACTGTCCACACCGAAATATCCAGATAGTACAAGTACTGAGAGAGGCAAATACAGTTAATGATATAGCCAGGAACATCCCCAAAATCAACGCTACCTTAGAAGATCACCAAGAAGAACACCAATCCACTATGGCCGAAAAGGAAATTAACTCATAAGTTACTTCAGACATCTATAAATCTGAATCGATACCAAAAAAAATTATATCTAAATATTCTGCCATTAGGGTCCTATGATATATTTATAGGAATATACTAGTTAGAGAAACAAAAAGCTATGATGAACTGTTTAGACAAAACCTTACACTGCATAGACAAGGAGGGAAAACCTATTATAATCAAAGGAAAACCTAAACCCATATCTGTGAGGAAAATTTCAGCCCTTCAATTAAAGAGAATTGCTAGGAAAGGATATCAAGTGTATTATGTTCATGTAGAAGAGTTGGGACAGCAAGTAGAGGAAAATCTGTTAGAAACACTACCAGTAATAATAGAATTTAAAGATTTTTTTGTGGATGAAATTCCTCATCTGCCCCCCAAGAGAGAAATTTATTTTTCAATTAATTTAGTGTCGGGAGAAACTCCAGTTTCTAGAGCCCCATACAGAATGAGCACTCCAGAATTAATGGAGTTAAAAATGCAACTACAAGAGTTGCTAGATAGAGGTTACATTAGACCAAGTGTATCCCCATGTGGAGCACCGGTGCTATTTGTGAAAAAGAAAGACGATACCTTCCGTATGTGTATTGATTACCGGAAATTAAACAAGCTGAAAATAAAAAATAGATATCCATTTCCTAGGATAGATGACCTCTTTGACCAAGTTAGAGTGGTAAAAATTAAGGACTGGGCACCATCAGTTAAGGATTACAGATGAGGATATTAGCAAAACAACATTTAGAACCCGGTACGGACACTATGAGTTTGTGGTCCTACTATTTGGGTTGACCAATGCACCCGTCACTTTTATGTGTTTAATGAATAGTGTCTTAAATAAATACTTGGACAAATTTGTACTAGTATTTATTGACGACATTTTAATCTATTAAAAAAGTGAGCATAAATAACATCTTAGAGTTGTTTTGCAAACTCTCAGGGAGAAAAAATTATATGCTAAGTTTAGTAAATGAGAAATTTTCAAAGATAAAATTTAATACTTGGGACATATAATTTTGGAACAAGGTTTGGTTGTGCATCCAGAAAAGATAAAAGCAATCAGAGAGTGGCCTGTACCTACTTTTGTATCAGCTGTAATATCCTTTATGGAAATTGCAGGATATTATCAGAGGTTTGTAGAGAAATTTTCAGCCTTAGCCTACCCCATTACTTCCTTGCAAAGGAAAGGAGTAAAATTTGAATGGACTAAAAAATGTCAAAATAGCTTTGAGCATTTAAAACCGAAACTTATTACAACACCTATTCTAAATTTTGCTGACCCAGATAAGGAGTTCGTAGTATGCAGAGATGCTTGTGGAGAAGGGTTAGGAGGAGTACTATTACAAGAAAATTCTGTTATAGCCTATGAGTCTAGAAAACTTTAAAAAGCATGAACATAATTATAGTGTTTATGACCTTGATTTAGCTGTTGTAATACACGCTCTCAAGATGTGGAACCATTATCTGCTAGAATAGAAATTTGTGTTGATGACAAATCACATTAGCCTAAAGTATTTCTTCACTCAGCCATACCTGAATGCTAGGTAAGCGAGGTGGTTGTCTTTCCTGAGTGAATTTGACATGGAAATAAAACACATCAAAGTTAGAGAAAACAAGATTTCAGATGCCTTAAGCATAAATTCTTGGGAAAGTATAATTAAGGTTGGAAGTAGTGTCAAATTTGACTTCGAGGAACTAGTTAAAGGGGTAGTCGATCAAGACCAAAACTATGAAAAACTTCAGACTCAAATGTTGAAAAGAGAAATGAAAGGATATACACACAATCAGAAGGAGCTGATTTGTTACAGAGATAGATTATACATCCATAATGTAGACTCTTTAAAGAAAGAAATTTTGGATGAATATCATAAAAAGCCTTATTCTGGACATCCTGAATACCAGAAATTACTCACAGCTTTGAGAAAGAATTTATTTTGGCTTGGGATGAAACAAGATGTAGTAAGTTACTTGGTTAGATGCATTGAATGTCAACAAGAAAAATTTTAACACCAGCATCCAGTTGGGTTGCTAAATCCTTTACTAATTTTAGAATGGAAATGAGAAACTGTTTATATGGATTTTATAACTAGTTTACCAAGAACCAAATATCAGAATGACTCTGTGAAGGTTGTAGTGGATACTTTGACTAAAGCTGCTTATTTTATACCTGTTTAGTGTACCTTTGGGACAACCTAAGTAGAAAATGTGTTTATGAAGGAGATTGTAAGGCTACATGGGGTTCCTAAAATGATAATTTCAGACAGAGACGCAAAATTTATTGCAGCCTTTTTGAGGAGCTTATTTATAGAGATGGGTACTAAATTGAATTTTAGTACTACCTGCCACCCCCAAATTGATGGTCAAACTGAAAAGACAAACCAAATTCTGGAGGTTATGTTAATGATGTATGTTATGGATAGGCCAACCAAATGGAAAGACTATTTACACTTAGTAGAATTTACCTATAACCACAACTACCAAACTTTCATAAATGTGAACTCGTTTGAAGCACTCTATGACAGAAATTTGCATACTCCCTTAAGTTGGAGTCAACCTGAAGATAGACTGATACTTGGACTCGAAGCTTTGCGAGAAATGAAAAAAGTTGTAAAAAAGATTCAGAAAAATATCAAGACAACTCAAGACAGACAGAAAATTTATGCAGACCAAAAGAGAGTTCACCAATAATTTAGTGTGGGTGATCATGAATATCTGAGGATTTATCCTAAGAAGAGTACTTTGCACACCAGCAGTTGTGCAAAATTAGCTCCATGATATTGTGGACCGTTTGAAGTATTGGAAAGAGTGGGGCCAGTGTCTATAAGTTGGCCTTACCCATTCATATTAAGGTTCATGATGTGTTTCATGTTTCTTTATTAAAAATATATGTACATGATTCTGCTCATGTTATTTATTGGAATGTGATTCAGGTGGAACAAGAAGGGGAATTTCTTCCAAAGCTGCTTCAAATCTTAGAGCAAAAAGAAATTGAACTTCGGAACCAGACAGTAGCTAGGGTAAAAGTGCAGTGGAGACACTTTACACCCTAAGAGGCTACCTGGGAATGAGAAGCTGAGATGATGGAAAAATATCCATCACTATTTACAGAGTGAACTATTAATTTTCTTTTTGTGTCAAAATCGAGGATGGTGTTTGTTTTTAGAGGGGGAATATGTAATACTCCAAGTTTCTATGATTTTTAATTGAAAATTGAATAAGTCCAAAGGAGAAGTGGACCCCAATGGAGAACTAGTATGTCAATTTATTTTATTTTAATTTAATAAAAATAAAAGGGAAAATTATGTGTTGAATGACTAGATTGAGAATTGAGATTTGAAATCTAAATCCATGAGGATGTGGATAAGGTGATGAGACTTTCCCACACCTTCCAGAAATACTTGGAAGGAACATTACCAAAATTATATTTGGAGATAAACATCTAATTTCCCAAATGAAGAGGAAATTAATTGGGAAGAGGTAAAAAAAGCTGGAAAAGCGAAAAAGACAGCTTTAGAGTACCTCTTTGAGGGAAAGACTAGGCAAAACAGGAAGAAAGAATCCTGAAATTTCTGGACGCAGAAATTGGAAACAGACTTGGGAAAGCACAACTTAAACAAGATGCTCCAGGATAGAAAAAGAGTTGTCTATCATTGGGAGCTAAGGTCTCGGCTTGGGGGTGAGCTACTGAGAGAGAACTCTACAGTTGGGTGGAACTAGTCAGAGAAATTGGTATGCACATCTAAGTAACATGTTTTCTGAAATTTCAGTATTCAGTATATGTGTTATCTGGTACTTGCTTAGGAAACTATGAAGAATTATATGTATGTGGTATATGAAGATGGTTGTCATTAGGAATTGTGGAAACTACTTAGTTAAATTGTCGAGTTGTACGGTAAGCTGTAAGAGGCCATACATTTAACAGATGTTGTCACGGTGATAACATGCAATTCTGTATAGTTGTATGGGTGATAATTCAAGTTAGCTCCAACCTCCAGAATGTCTAAATCTGGGTACAGATTTAAATCTAGAGTTAGGTAGTTTAACTGAAAGTTCTGTTAGTCGGACTACGAAAATGAACCGTTTATTATCATAGAGAATAAATATTATTAGACACATATTTCGAGTTGCAGATTCGAAAAACATATGAAATAGGGTAAGTTATCTAATTAAGTGGATGTAATAGAGTCATTTATATTTCTAAAATAAATTAGACGTTGATAAGAAATAAGCTTGAGTTACTTAAATCGATGTATACCCATTATATATATATATATCTGAAGTAATTCCGTTTTACTCAGTTACGAATAAATTAGCAGTAAATATAATAATAGAAAGGGACATCTTCTAGCAGAAAATTTCAACTATGACTTTAACATGTTGTGCTATATACAGTATTAATAGACATACTGATATATACATTAACCTGAAATTTAATTACATAGGTATGGTACAAGAGAAAAAGACATATTAGTGAAAGTACATGCCAAAGAGACTTTTGTAGTTGTACGCTGAATAGGAACATGTGAATGGTTGTAGGACACATTTTCATAAAATTCATATTAGCACAATTAATAGATTTAATATATGTGAATAGTATGACGAAGTAACAGAGGATATAAATCTATAAATGAGAAATGGTAAATAAATGAAACTATTATTGCAGTGGATATACATATAGGTGTTGAGGTATAAAAGGTATCTTTTTAACACCTAATTATCCTACATTAATTATCAATCTGGGAGCGAATTTTTATTTCAAGAGTGTACTCTGTCTGAGGCAGCAATTTATCCAAGAGTAATTCTCTTCAATATGTAGTATAATGTTCTAAATGCAAGAGTAAACGGATGCTTGAAAAATAAATCTAACATAAACTCAAATGCTCTGAAATCCAACTATTCACTCAGTGAACATCAATCGAGGATAGAGTAGTAATAACTCATTCCTATAGAAATTGATGTAATTGAAATCAGACTCGAATGAGGCAATCAATCTGGGAACTTGGAAGAAATAACCAGTGTTCTCTACAATTGGCAGTCCTGCTCTCAAGAAATCAAAGGGAAATAGAAATTAAACTAAAGCTGTTATTGAAGTAAACTAGGAAAACTCTTTAAAAGCGAACTATTGCAATCTCTAAACTAATGAATTGAAAATGAATGGCACACTGGAATTGAATGACAATGTAAATGGGTAGCAAATTGTAACTTAAAAGAATTGAACAACAAATCCTAACTAATGGGATTGAACAAAAAAACTCTATCAAACGGAAAATTGAACAACAAACTAAAGAGTGAAGCTTTGTATCTGCATTCTGAAATGAACAACAGTCAAACGAAACAACAAATGGGGTGGAACATCAAATACCGAATAGTGAAGCATAACAAGATAAGTAATTCGAGGATTAAGATTCTTGTTAAATTGGGAAGGAACGACAACGCAATCCATTATAATAAAACAGTAAACTATTAAGCATGGAATTATGAATTAATTAAGATAGAACCAATATCACTTCCGCGAATCCAAGGATAATCCAAGTAAGGCAATATGTTGTCTCAATTAACCCACGCTGTAAGAAATAAGATTCAGATCACACGATAATGAAATAACTCATAAACAGAACGCGTAATACATAAAGACAGTAAGATGATAAACAACCAATGAAATGAATTCACAGTAACATGCATGTATCAAATCGATCACACGCTGCAAGAATCAGAAATATAACACAGAGGAGTAGTTCACGCTGCCAGGGGTCAGGACCTTAACCACCAGCAGGGACTACTCAAGCTACTTCAGATGATGCAAATGGAACAACAACTTCAATTAATCATTAAACTGGAGCAGCATTATAATGGAATCATGTTTTTCAATAACAAAGCTTTTGATTAAGTTTACAATTCACAAAAGCAACAACGATCGATCGATCCCCTCTCTTTTACAAAAAGTCTCCTTTTATAACCAAAGAGAGGAAAAATTAAATAGTAAATAGGATCTCTCATAAAAAAATTGGATTGTTCCCAATAACTTGGTCAACAAGAAAATATATTTCCATCCATATTTAAACAAGAGCAAGTCGAATTTGGCTTTGCAGCTGAGATTTGGAGGACGACCGCAACAACAAATCTGAGAAAATCGTGCTCAAGGAACGTTGTGTTTCTCTCAATACAGGCCAAATTTGGGCAAATTGTTCTTTAGTAAAGTTAATTTGGTCCTTTCTGGACAAAACTCATGTTCCAAGTTTTCCAGATTCCTCTTCATTTTCCCAGAATCTCAACCGCAAAACTTTCACTTCTTATTCCAACGAATTTCTGAGTTGGAATATTTGATGATAATTTGGAGATCAATCTGCAATCTGGCAAGTATCTTGGAGGCTAAAATGGTGAGTGATGTTACAAAATATATTAATAAACCATCATTGATAAAATTATGCATAATAATCATCAATTTATTAAAAATAAAAGAGAAGAAATAATATTCATCCATAAGAGCATAAATCATTATAAAATGGATTTATATGATAAATTATAATAATTGACATGATAAAGAAGAGTAAAAATAGATGAAATAAGTGTTAAAAAGTGGTCTTATTCACGACCCAACATACCCCCAAACTGAATATATTGCATGTCCTCATGCAACCCAGAACTGAATGTATTGCATGTTCTCATGCAACCTAAAGACAAAACCCATGTGTTAACCAAGCAAAGAAAATTGTTCATCCCAACTCATGAAATAGATGGAACAAATTAATTTTTCCTCAAATAATGAATATTCAATTTTAGCAATATTGATAAAGGCATAACAATTTTTACAGTTGACGTTCAACTATATGTATATGAAGTTGCAAAAAAATGTGACATAAGTAACAACGAACTTCATTAACCATTTTCTAAAAAATCAGATTGTTTTGATGCACAGATCGTGAGATATAAACAAAATGGTTGTAGGTGATCGTGCATAATTTTTGAGATTTTATGAACTAATTTAGCGTGAAATTATCTGGGTTTGTGTATTTTAATGATACCTCTTTGTTATCTAGAAATAAAAAGAATTCAGTTCATAGTTTTAAAGATATATGCAAATCAATTTCTGCACTGTATAAAAATGAAATTGTATGCCTTAAACGAAAAAGAGAGTAGAAAACATCCATCATGTGTAGCAATTCCCCCCCAAATTGAAGAATTAGCATGTCCTCATGCAATGTTAGAAAACAAAAAGAGGTGGTTGCTACAATCTGTTAAAATCTATGCTTGGTGTAAAACAACATGGAATAAGGGATGTGTTGAGAATGAACAAGAATATCAATGGATGATAAACAATGTTACTGATATGGTTATAAGAAAGAAATGAAGGAAATCAACACTCCCCCAAACTGAAAGATGAGACGTGTCTAAAAAAAATGGGAAGTGGTAAAGATGCGGAATGAATTATGATAACTAATGCTCAACGGATTTTCATGAAAATCTCCTAAATTCATAATAAATCAGAAAATTACGCTATTTTACCTCAAGTGTTACCTCAAAAAAAAATGTGAAATGACATGTAGGGACTAGCCTTTGTTGAAGCTAATGTAGGTTGAGCGGATACTAAAAGTGATGCAAAAGGTGGAAGCCCTGCAAGCACATCATGTCTGAAGAATTGTGTGTATTCGCAAGCCTTTGTTGTTAGTTGCAATAGTGTGGTCGTGCTACGGATAGAATTTCCCCCCCATATTTGTTGTTCTCCTGTAAACAAATCATGATTCTGTATGCAATTTTCTTGAATCCATAGTGTTAATTTCGAAGAGCAACATATAAGATGTATGTCAAAAGTTCAATCAGCAAAAATTCTATAGAAATGCAGGATCAATATTGTGGCAAATCAGAAAAATAGAAGAGCAGTGTACTGCATAGCAATTGTACAACATGGAAAGGCATACATACTTATGATATGATCAAAAAATTATCGCATTACTGAAATCAATGCACATTTTGAAATCGTGAGTAGATATGGGAATGTTTATGTAATGATTCGAAAATAAGGGAAAATGACAGCTGATGTGAAAAAAAATACTTATGCGGTCATTATCCACATAAACCATTATGATCGATTTATAAATAAATTTCATGCATAAGAAGTTCTGAACAAAGAGTTTAGGGGTATACTCTCATTGGATATTTAGATAAAGATATAAGAAAATGATTTATCATTATTATTGATTTGTGATAAATATGACTTCAATACCATCAACAGAGCTCTGTTGCCCACAGGGGTCTATAACCTTGACAAAGTTACTTTCTCACCCTTGGAACCATTATCCTTTATTTATGTCTAGGGAAGTGCTGTGTAATGTCATGATGGAGGCCACTGTGTTGGCTTGGGAACTAGATGAATCAAAATGCCATTCACCAGGAAGGAGTGAAAGGTGGGAAGGCCGGCTCATGATGAGACCTCTTGTTCCAAGGACTTTTCATTTTTCTGAGTTGTCCATTGGATCATATCCCTAGTCTGGTGGCCATAACAGGAATGCCACTTCACTGCTCTCTTATGATCATGGTAGGGTGGTTTTTGATGAGACCCTCTATCCTCCATCTGCCATATCATAGAATTGTTAGTAATCATATAAAGATTTTTTTTTTTTCTTTACATATAGCACTTCCTTATTTATATATAAAGGGTGGCTCAACACTCCTTAAGAGTAGGTATGATGGAAGAAGTCTTAACATCTCAATAGAGAAAATATGCTCTTATTCTTATTCAATAAATAAAAATCAAAGAGAGTTATGAAAATTTAGGGAAGAACCAACATGATAAAAATAATCGATCATATTAATTTTAGTGAAAATAAAGACAGTAAAGGGATATAGATGGTTGTGTCATTTCTTTTTTCTTATCACTACAAAAAAATTTCTTAAAAATGACAATTTCTTTTGATTAGCTGATTCCAGTAACCTCTAATTTGTGTATCCTTGCTTGAATTGTATGTTTGTCATTCAAAGAGTCATGAAAAATTCACAAAAAATCCCAGAAATGTTGTTGAAAAAACAAGAAAAATGCATTCAAAAAGTGTTGTTCCTTTAGAAAGGAATAGTAAAAACAATTTGTGAAAATGTTGTTCCTTTCGAAAGGAACAACAAAAACAATTGGCCAAATTGTTGTTCCTTTCGAAAGAAACAACAAAAATTATTAGCGGAAATGTTGTTCCTTTGGAAAGGAACAGTAGTTTGGCCAATTGTTTTTGTTGTTCTTTTCAAAGGAACAACAAAAATGCTCGCAGCAATATTTCTATTCCTTTTGAAAGGAACAACAAAAGTGTTGTTCCTTTGGAAAGGAATAGCAAAAACACTCACAAAAATACTGTTATTCCTTTCGAAAGGAACAACAAAAGTGTTGTTCCTTTAGAAAGGAACAACAAAAATTCGCAGCAAGTTAAGTAAGAGCGGTTCAAGAAATAAAATTCTATACAAAAAAACAAGAAAAGTAAAAGAAAACAAACTTTATGTACAGGTTTCAAGAAAAATTATATATATATATTTTTTAAACAGAATTGGTGTTTTCGAAGAGTTGCCTTCTGTAACTGAAACTTGCATGGTGGGGCCCTTATTGTTTAATTGCAAATGGAGCGGAAATTAAAATTTGGAGGGATCAACATCTGAAACAAAAAAACATAAAAGAAATCAGAAAAGAAACAACACTTTATTAAGTTACTATAGCTATGATGTTATTTCCTAAGGGAATATCAATCTGTCAATGGAAAACAATGATCTTTTTGAAAAATATTTTGGCAGTAGTGCCATGAATCTTCAAATGGAAATGAATTCCTCATTTCTTCTGTTATGAATCCATCAGGTAATGAACTGGATGAAATGCCCTTGTTTTATTAAAATTTCTCTCAAGAATCACTCGTCCATAAATTGACCTTCTTTGTTCTCCTAAGACCTTAAAAAAAAAAGAGTATCTACTTGCAATAAAACATTAAATCATGGAGAAAGAGAGGTGATCGGGCTCCCCTAATCCAAGAATTATGTAAAAAAACTAAAAAATAGTTACTCTGTAGAACAAATCTACGGAAAAATAAAACAAATTATATTTGTTACCTGTGGGAGAGCAGTGGTCGACGATACTAACCAGCAGTGTTTTAATCATACCTTCTTCTTTTTTTGTCTGATTTGAGTGATTCCAAAGCCAAATAAGAGCTAATTCAAAGTTTTATCTCCAATAGAAACAGGTTTTAAAAGTTCTATGTAATGTTATGTTAAATTTTCTTAGAACGACCTGCATAATAGAGTCATTTTCGATTTTCCAGCTCAGACAAATAGTTAATATTTTAAGCATAAATTTTTCGTTTGATAGAAGATTGAACCGATTAAAATTGGAGATTAAATTAGATTCATTTATTTATCTCCAATAGAAATATTTTTTGAAGATAAGAAGAATTGATGGGTCAAATACGTTAATGAACAGCCGAGAAAACAGAGTTTCAAGAATGCTGATTTATGATAGGCAGTCAGTATTTTGGTCATAAATTCCTCATACGATATCAAAATTGAGTGATTAAAATTGCGTTGTAAAATAGATTCATAGAGAAATCTACCATAGAAAAAGGTTTTAAAAATATATTCATTTAGGCCTCCAAAAACTGACTGTCTCAACTCTGTTGTTGAGCTGCCTACTAGACACCCTGTCAATGTTTTGGTTCTAACTTTTTCGTTTCAAATCCAAATCGAGTGATTAAAATTGGGTTGGAAATTAGACATCAAGGGCTACCCAGGATAGAAACAATTTTTAAAAATATTCAATTTTTGTCCCTCAAAACATGACTGTCCCAACTTTGTTTTCAGAAATTTCATCAAGCCCACAAGCCAAAAAAATGATATTCAAGCAATTTTTCCATATTGATGATAAAAATGAATATAAGTGTTTGTAGAATGGTTATTTGCAATATAATTCATCTACATACACAAATAAATTAGAATATTTATCATCAATGTTGATTTCCACAGCGTGTTGTAACAAAGAAACAACTATTTTTACAAAAATAAAAAAATGTGTTTGTTTTATTTCCTTATTTATTTTATTTTCTTCACTATCCTACTCTTCTTTGAGAACCGAATATGTTTGTGTATAAGATTATTTTCAATGGAACCATTTTAGAAATAAGGCCTCTAGTATATACATACCCAAATTTGAAAAATGCATGTTGATAAAAATTAAGGTATGAGAAGCCAACTTCCCTTGAAAAGATGGTGCCAAAAATTGTTGAAGCATAAAGTGATGTGGCAAAAAAATGATGAAGTGAAACCAATCTTCAATGTATCCTTTAATTTCTTGATTTCCCATAGCCATCGTATCATGAAGTTCTTGAGATTTTAAAATGGTTTGTTGGTGAAAACTAGAAGAAACCTCATTTTCTTTCATAACTTCTACAATTTTTGGATTTGATACATTCTGAGTCTTAGTGTAAGTTTTCTCTAATGGGGCATGTGATATGGAATGGGTGGGAAGGGTGTGTAAATTTTTCAGTTCAACACTGTAAGCATGTTGTACTGGTTTATTATGGTGAGGGTGTGGAATGAGTTGAGCAGGAGATTGTGTAGAGAATGGAGCCTCTTGATGATGTAGTTGATTGTGTTGAGTGGATGATTTTGATAGGCAAGCAAGGTGTTGTGGAAGAGCTCGAAGATGTGTTTGTGCTACAAGATGAGGGAGAGTAGTCATACAATCATAAGATGAACCATGCCAAACTTGTAGACAAGATTGGTAGTGATTAAATTGAAATTGCCATGGCTGCCCTAACATATGAGTATTCTATAACAAATTATGCAAGTAAGAGAATGGAGATAAAGTGTTTTGAACCATACCTGTAGGACATGATTTCCATGGTTTTGACCTTGTTGCAGCTTCCCCATCTCTTTGATATGCTACTTCCATCCTAGATAATGAAGAACAATTATTTATGGGATGCTGCTTTCGGTAATGAGGGCAAAAAAATTCATCAAATTCTTGATTTTTCTGAACCTGCAAAAAATTCAATTTTGAATTTAGAGAGCTATTGAGATCATATTTAAAATTTTCAAATAAAACCTTGATTTTAGCTCTTATGTCTCTTGTTCTTGTCGTAAATTTGGAAAAGAAAGAAGAAACTTCTATAGAATTCTTACCAGACTTAAAAATACCTTTTGAATACCTTATGCACAATTCACAAACATCATCATATGATAACTGAAAAACATCACCTTTTCCTCTCAGATTTAAGAGTTCTAAAAATTCATCTTTGATTCCTTTAAGAATGAGTTTTTTCAAGGTCTCTTTTTCCAAATGCTTATGCTTTGATTTTTTAAGCTTATATTGAAATCACTCTACATAGTCCTCCAAGCTTTCATCTTCCCCTTGTATCATACCGAAAATATTTTCATTGGATTTGCAGTAGTCTTGGTATTTCTTCAAGAATATGTTCTTCATGTCCTCCCATGTTTGGATGCAGTTTCCACATAGGCTCATGAACCATTGGAGAGCTGCTCCTTTTAGAGTAAGAGGAAGCACTTTCAACCTTTGATCATTAGTACAATAATTATATCCTCTACAAAGTATTTCAAACTCAAATAAGAATGTATCTGGATCTTCATTTGTCAAACCATGAAAATTTGGTAGAGACAATGGGGGAATTATGTGCATTTGTGTTATTCCTCCTAGATCTTTGATAGGGAATTCAAAAGTTTCGATTTGAGCCATTTCTTACCATAATAGAAGATGCTCTTTATGTGTTTCTTTAAGGATCCTCCTTCCAATGTTTCTGTCAATTGGTTAGTGAAATGGGTGGTGCTTAAATCACCACTCGAGTGGAATTACAAGATTTTTTTTTCAAAAATTCTACTTCTAAAATTCAAGAAAATGCAAACATTCATTCCTACCTTAAGATTTCACTCAATTCTACTGTGAAGCGGAACAGTGAACAAGTGTGTTCCTTGCTCGGTGCACAGGTTCTTACCTTCCGTCTTTAATACCCAATTCTTCCCAAGCAGAAAAAAATAAATATGCATCACTCTTTCTAAATGGCATACACTTTCCCCGGCAATGACACCAAAACGTTGAGGCATAGAAGGTATCTTTTTAACATCTATTTATCCTACATTAATTATCAATCCGAGAATGAATTTTTATTTCAAGAGTGTACTCTATTTGAGGCGGAAATTTATCCAAGAGAATTGTTGTGTGAGATATAGTACAATGTTCTAAATGCAAGAGTAAACGGATGCTTGAAAAATAAATCTAACATAAACTCAAATGATCTGAAATCCAACAATTCACTCAGCAAACATCAATCAAGGATACAGTAGCAATAACTCATTCCTATAGAAATTGATGCAATTGAAATCAGACTGGAACAAGGGAATCAACCTGGGAACTTAGAAGAAATAACCAGTGTTCTCTATAGCTGACAGTCCTGGTCTCATGCAATCAAAGGGAAATAGAAATTAAACTAAAGCTGCTATTGAAAGTAAACTAGGAAAACTCTTTAAAAGCAAACTCTTGGAATCTGTAAAGTAATGAATTGGAAATGAACAACACACTGGAATTGAACGGAAATGTAAATGTGTAGCAAATTGTAACTTAAAAGAATTGAATAGCAAATCCTAACTAATGGGATTGAACAACAAAACTCTATCAAACAACAAATTGAACAGTAAACTGAAGAGCGAATCTTTGTATCTGCATTCTGAAATGAACAGTAGTCAAACGAAATAGAAAATGGAATGGAACATCAAATGCCGAACATCGAAGCATAACAAGATATGTAATTTGAGGATTAAGATTCTTGTTAAATTGAGAAGGAACAACAACGTAATCCATTATAATAAAACAGTAAACTATTAAGCATGGAATTATGAATTAATTAAGATAGAACCAATATCACTTCTGCGAATCCAAGGATGATCCAAGTAAGGCAATATGTTGTCTCAATTAACCCACGCTGTAAGAAATAAGATTCAGATCACACGATAATGAAATAACTCATAAACAGAACACATAATACATAAAGACAGTAAGATGATAAAAAACTAATGGAATGAACTCACAGTAACATGTATGTATCAAATCGATCACATGCTGCAAGAATCAGAAAGATAACACAGAGGAGCAGTTCACGCTGCTAGGGGTCAGGCCCTTAACCACCAGCAGGGACTGCTCAAGCTACTTTAGATGATGCGAATGGAACAACAACTTCAATTAATCATTAAACTTGAGCAGCATTACAATGGAATCGTGTTTTTCAATAACACAACTTTTGATTAAGTTTACAATTCACAAAAGCAACAACGATTGATCGATTCGCTCTCTTTTACAAAACGTCTCCTTTTATAACCAAAGAGAGGAGAAATTAAATAGTAAATAGGATCTCTCATAACAAAATTGGATTGTTCCCAACAACTTTATCAACAAGAAAAAATATTTCCATCCATATTTCAACAAGAGCAAGTCGAATTTGGCTTTGCAGCTGAGATTTGGAGGACGGTCGCAACAACAAATATGAGAAAATCATGCTCAAAGAACCTTACGTTTCTCTCAATACATGTCGAATTTGGGCAAACCATTCTTAAAAAAACTTAATTTGGTTTGTTCTGGACAAAACCCATGTTCCAGATTCTTCTTCATTTTCCCAGAATCTCAACCGCAAAATTTTCACTTCTTATTCCAGCGAATTTCCGAGTTGGAATATTTGATGATGATTTGGAGATCAAATCTGCAATCTGGAAAATATCTTGGAGGCTAAAATTGTGAGTGATGTTACAAAATATATTAATAAACCATCATTGATAAAATTATGCATAATAATCATCAATTTATTAAAAATAAAGGAGAAGAAATAATATTCATCCATAAAAGCATAAATCATTATAAAATAGATTTGTATGATAAATTATAATAAATGACATGATAAAGAAGAGTAAAAATAGATTAAATAAGTGTTAAAAAGTGGTCTTATTCACGACTCAACAATAGGATTATATCCCAACACAAAAAGTTGTAGATGAAATTAACTGATATTAAATTATCAGTACTACTTATCATTCTAAGGAATGGAAAGTACTTCAACTAACTATGAAAAAAATCATACATATAGCATGTACAGTAGTTTCAACAGAAGATAAATGATTTTCATTTCAATAGCCGAGAAATATGCATAAGAGAACAAGACAGGGATAACATTCCGTATTAAAAACTGTAACGAAGCGTAATACAGTCCGGTTGGTGGAATTTTATAATCCAACCCTATGTTAATTACATTACATATTAATGAATTATAACTACAATGAATCATTGCTAGATTGGGGGTTATTGCAAAATTCCAATATAGGTCACAGTAGTTCGGCGATATGGCCAATGTAGCAAAAAATCATGAGTAAATTTGATACCAACCTATACAACAACAATTTTAATGTAAAAAAAAGGTCTTGACTGAGAAATATGATTTCCAGTAAACCAACGAAAGAATCAGCACAGAGATATACTTGCATCTACCAATAAAACTGAATTAGCTATGTCAAATGCAGCAAAGGAAAAATTGTATAAATGATAGTTAGCAAATAATGGGTGTAGAGGTTGAGAGAGATACCTTCAGGAGGGTCGGTTCCCATGGCAAACCACACCTGCAATCAAACTAACATATGAGATTCAGTGTATCCAGCGCAACTATAAATTGCAAAGAAGGGAATACGTACATATTAGAAAATAAGATTATAAAACTTACCTGTGAGAAAAACCTTGGAGTTGAAACACCACACGATACAATTAATAGATAGTAATATGTCCCTCTGATGCGATTCGAACGAAACAAAAAAAAAGGCCGAGGCATATGGGATGGACTAACCATATTGCGTTGGGCCTGCCCTAATTAAACAGAAACAAGACTGAATTTAAAACGATGGAAATTTTAAAATAAGAAAAAAAAAATTGAGACAGCCAAACGAAGGTGTATTTTCTAATAGAAATACAAACTGGAAATGCTAAGCTACTGACAGTAAATCTAAGGAAATAAAATAATTTCACCCAGAATTTATTTATTACCGATAAACGAAAAAACCGCTTTAAACATAATAGGGAAACGTCTACCTAGATGGCATCTTGAAGTAAGGAAATATTTATAGTATAAACGAGAATGAGAAATCAAAGTCCATAACAGTTAAATGAACATTCATAGTCTCCAACTCGATTTCTTGTTTTTATCAATTATAGTGGAAGTGAAGAAAAATATAGAAATGATAATCTTGTTTAAACCAAACTAAAATAGAAATAGCGGAGAGAGATGGAGTCCATTTACTAGGATAAAATAATGAAGTCGAGTAAAGAAATGGCTTGACGATTCGTGGATTCGTTCCATGCGAGTGCAGATGAAGGTGCAAAACAATACTGCGAGAAACCATGAAAATGAAAATGAAAAATGAAACTTGAATATGGAGAAGCCACCTGATATATCAGTCTTAAACCCTAAATGGCATAAGATCTTCACCGTCAACGTGGTAGAGGATGCAAGCGTAAACGTTGGATCGATACTGTTTCCCCAACCCGATGCAATTAATAAATTGTATAAGGCCACATAGTATCCAACGACGAGAAATAAAGAGGTAGTACAAACTGACTCTTCAAAATTCGTAGCAACTGACACGAAGTGATGGGAGTAGAAAGAGTATAAAGGGGCATACGTTGACATTAATACTACCTTAAATCTCCTCGAATCAACTGAACAGTGGGTGAGTACCTTCAGGTTACATCATAACTTAAACCGTAACCTATAACCTAAGCCATGATAACCTACTAAGGTATTTATGACGTGACAAGTGGAAGTATATTTCGATTCAGGTAGAAATGGAGAAAAATCGAAATAGGAAACCAATGCAAAGTAAGAAAAAAAGAGTTAGGAAGATATGTTATCTATTATTTCATCTAGGGTAATACCGAGTTATATCATATAGGGATATAATGGTAATCTATATAGAAAACATATAGTTCCTTTGAACATGATGAATTCGTAATATATAATACCTACATGAATATAGTGGCTAAAGATTAAATAAATTTTCCATTAAGTATAAAATGAAATATATAGATAAAGTGGGAACCTCCTATATATATATTAATATATTATTACAAAGAGTAATGATTAAGAATGAGGCTAAGGTGTAAGTCAAAGATGGTTAATTTACAACAATGAGTTATTATAAAAAGACCATCATAGGTTGCCTTAGCCTTAGTTGTGGATTAAGATTTGGCATAGAGTACTATTCCATAGAAAAATAATTATTAAAAAAACTCAAAAGGAGAAATGATAATGGTAGTAGTGATGTTCAAATCTTGGCAGTTTACAACGAATTCAAAAGAAAAAAAAAATATTTGTGTGGATTGAGAGACATTACACAAGCTCTATTGCTGCATTCATAAAATTTTCGTCCACTAGTAGTTGTGTACAGTGGGGTTCACAAGCATCTTCGTGCTACTTCTCTGTTGCTTCTGCAATTTCTTCACAGACATCATCCACTTGTGGCTAAGCACACTGGGATTCATCAAGATATTCATCTCGTTTTAGGTCTGATGCTATATATCCACCTTCATCTTCAACTTCAATGCTCCTTCTTGCACCAAAACACCTCTCAAGCGTATCCCATGCCTCCTTGGTTGTCTTAGAATCTGAAATGAAGGGAAGAATGCTTTCATCGACAGATTCTTTTATGCATTTTAATGAAAATGCGTCCTTTTGCCTGTTCACTTCCAAATCTAAAAAGATCTCAAACACCTCCTATTGTTTCTTTAACCGCTTTTCTTTTCCCATTTTTTGAGTGTTGGGTCACTACGACTCAACAAATAAATCAAATTGTAAACATTGCAACTAAATGCATTAAAAAATGGTATTGCACCTTGGATTTCACAAATGAGTCTACAAATGCTCTATAAATACCTTGCTTCAAACAATTATGTGTTAAAGAAACACTTTTACCAGACTTTCGCAATGCCCTTTTTTAAATATCTTTTTGAAAAAAATTCTCCTTTTAAACATTCACTTTCACAAGATTTTCACACATGATTTAAAAAAAGCTCATGCCATAAACTCATTTCACACATGTTCTTTTTTAAAAGATTCGTGCCAAAATAAAACCTCTCTTTTAAAGAGAAGAATTATACAAGGCTCTTTTTCTTTTTAAAAAAACTTTGCAAATTTAAAGTTTTTAAATTTTTTAACTTTAATTTTAAATTTTTATTATTTTTTAATGAGTTTCCTTAATTTTAAAAACGTTCGTATAAAGCTTTTAGAATCACTTTTTAATGAAATTTTATCTTCATGCATGTAAATCACTTTAACGCTGGTGGTTCAGCCCCGGACCCGCGTGTGTGAAGAATCAGTGTAAGTTTTCGAAACTAACGCGGCTTTTAAAACTCCTTTTTTGCGTTAGTACGCCCCTTCTAAATTTTTGGGTTGTATTAATAACACAACTTTTCAACGACTCAGGGGCGTTACTCTAGATGCACTTCAATTTTTTTTAAATCTCGGCTTTTTTCCCAAATTGCCTTTTCTCAATTCATTTGGCCAGCGGCTTCACTGGCTTCTTCATTTTCCTGCTGTTTCCTGGCAAGAGGTGTCAACCAATTTTTTCAAACTTTTTGATGTTTTTTCAAAAAGTCTTAGGTAGGTTCGTTTATTCTTTCTATTGCTTCAATTTTTCTCTTGTTGTTGTTCTCTTTGGAGATCTTATGCAAACTAGCTCTGATACCATGACACAAATTGAAAACTGAAAAAAAATAAAACATAAATTTTCTATTTTGAATATTATGAATCAATTAAATAATATTACATTAAAAACATCAACAATAAATAACTATAGTGAAACTCGACTAAACTAAACTAATTAAAACTAAACCAAAATACCTAGATGAACAATTTCGACATCTAACAAGTGATTGAAATTAAATTCTTCAAAATATAAAAAAACCTTTTTATGACTTAAAAAAAAAATTGCGTATCATCCTATAGTTTCCTAAAAATGTTGTTTCTTCTTCCACATACCATATTCATATATTTTGTAACCTATGTCTCATTCTTACTTGCAATTGGAAATCTACGAAGTTTTCAAATCTATAATAATTGATCATTTTGTACACGTGTTGTTATTAATTACTTTGCAATTGTCAATGGTATGGTACAAGGCTTTGATCGTGCAATATTATTGTTTCCTCGATCTTCTCTTCATGAAAAATAAACTCTTTTTAAATTTAAGCTTCTCTTATAATAAAGGTTGCCATAAAATTTTATGAATTAGCAAAATACTTCTTCTATTTGGATTCTTCACTCATGAAATTATAAAAGTCTCTTTAATATTCTATGTTATTTTTAAATAAAATATTAATTTTAAATAAAAGTCTTTTTATTTATTCCAATATGCTATTTTTAAATTTAAGCTTTTTTTTATAAAAGTTGCTACAAAATTTTGTGAATTAGCAAAATATTTCTTGTATTTGGATTCTTCGCTCATGAAATTATAAAAGTCTTTTTATTTATTCTATGTTAATAAATCAAGCCATTAACATTTCATTTAAAAATATAATATCTATAGAAAAAGTATTTATTAGATTATATAAAAAATTTAATATATATATGTGTATGTGGGGTTAAACTTGCATTACATTTAATTAATCTTTCCATTAATCTTTACAAAGAGTAAGTTTGTTGAAAAATGGATGTTTCAATATATTTAACAACACAACACACCACATAAATACCATCAACTTTTACAGTTTCCAATATTTTAATCTGCAAATATTTGACTTCAACAAACCTAGTTAAATTTTCTAATCTAAATAATAACTAAAAACAAATAAATATTTTATTAAAAATTATTATTATTATTATTTTCCAAGAAGTTTTTCTACAATTTTCTATAATATTTTAAAATTGGTCACTCAATATTTTAATTTTAAAATTCCAAAATCAAATAATATATTTTTGCCAAAAATCTCTTATAATAATTTTTTTATAGATGTAAAATACTTTGAAATACTACTCATATTTCAATTCACATATAACTCTCTAATTTTTAAGGCATATCTTTTTTTTAATCATCATAAGTTTTATATCATAAATATTTTTGAGGCATTTCTTTTTTTTTAATCATCATAAGTTTTATACCATAAATATTTTCGAGGATAAAATTATAACTAATTCCATATGAAATAATGTTTTAGTGTATTAGAAACTTAATGGATGGATTCCTTGTTTTGGAAAATGTTACTTCTATTTTTGTGATTAATTTGTTGAGTTCCACTCTGTAAATTTGTTACTTCATTACATTTTATGTATGGATAAACATTTTATAGAAAATTTAAGCTTCTTTATAGTCTTTTTAATTTTGGCGATGGGCACAATGTTTCTAAATTAAGAGATAAGATATCCTAGTGCCACTACTTATTCTCGGGAATGTAAAGACATGCAAAAATAGGAGGTTAATAAACAAGGGTTGCAAGCAGTGGCATTCCCTATTTATTTGATAGGAGAACCTCACAACGTAACAATAAGCAATCAACATTTGTCAACAAGTTTGGTACAATTATATCACATTTTATTTATTTATATAGTCTAGTTTCATATTTTAATGATTTTTATTACTTAAGATTGAAAAAACAAAATGTTAAGTCTTATATAGAATTAGGTAAACAATATATTTCAAATCCTAGGGTCAAGAATAATTTCCCATCATTTTTGCTCATTCTTTGTATAAATTGACTTAGTTTCCTCTTATGATCTCCTTTCATCTCTCTATGTATATTTATAATGCTTGTCCTACTTGTGTATATTTATAGTGCTTTCCGTACTTAACTGCAACACTTGAGTGTCCCGAGATGATGCAGGTTACGGGAAAAGTTTCGACCTCTGTTGTTCACGTAAAATGCGAAAGAAAGAAATAAATTTATAGGTAGTGGGAGTTTTGGTTTTCTCACAGCCATCCATTTACTTTGAAAAGTTTCTACTATTATTATTGGTTCGAGATTGTAGCCGACACTCATTTTAAGATTTAAATACAACATTTCTCGTATATTCAAGTAAAAGTTTGATTAATGGGTAAGGCATGTTTTAAATTTCATTGAAAATTATATTCAATTTCATTCTGGATACATGAAAATTATATTCAAGTAATCTCATAAGTAATGATTAATGTAGCATGAGTAATGATTAATGTAGTAAGCATGACGAAAATTATATTGAAAAAATTCATGATTAATGTAGCAATAGTGTTTCAATTTTAGTCAAGGCGCATGAAAATTTGATGTTTTTTTCTCTTTTTGCACTAGGTTGAAAAGTCGAATACAATTGAACGATTGAGTGTTTCTCATAAATTAAATTATATTTGACACAAATTGTTATTAAGAGAAAATTCATGTTATATTCAGACGCCCATATTGATCTTGAATTTAGGATATGTTACTTTGGCATATTAACCATATTTTCACACAAAATGATCATAATGGTGATAGGAATTATTGCAAGAAAAATCCAGTAAATTGCACATCAAGCCAATTTGAGATATCACAAAGACTATGCAATATTGATTATTTGCCTGAATATTATTGTGTTATGCAAAAGATTTTGTATCAAGCAAATGATTCCCATAATGTTGCATACTTGAGATATTATATAGCCTCTCTTCTAGGAAAGATTCCAGATTTGATTAATCAGTATATAAAAGAGCAGAAGGTAAATCTGGAAAACTCATCTTTTGCTGCTGTCCATCAAATGGTAGCATATGTACTACAATCAGAATGTGCATCCACAAAAGCTAAGAAATTTTTTAAGAAACAGATGCATTTTAGTACAAGGATGTGTAATAACTTCCCAGAAACTTTTGATTTTGGTTGTCATTCAAAACCCAAGAAAAATGCAATTAAAAGGAAAGATGATTGTACATGCACAAAAGACAAGTATTTTCCAAGAAATAAAAAGTATTATCCTTCCAAGAGATCTTTTAAAGGACGAAGGATAGTATTTAAGAAAAGATCTAGACCTTCTAAGAGAGTAACTTGTTTTATTTGTGGAAAAGAAGGTCATTATGCTAATGCTTGTAAAGAAAGGAAAGGTAAGAATCAAATGAAAGTAATGAATATCTTCTCTACTGTTCATGACCCTAAGGAGTGGGATCTTATATCTCATTCTGAAGGTGAGTATTTTGAAGTATCTAGTTCTTCTTCTGAAAATAGTGACAGTGATATTCCTAATATAGGAAGACTAGATTTGGTTGGATCATCTGACTCAGATGAAACATTTATTGGTGAAATAAAAATGTTCTCTTCATCTAATAATTTGCATGAGAAGATTGCAGCAGTCAAGGTAGAACGGGATCACCTTGCTCCAGTACAGTTTACTGCTAGAAGAAGACTAAATGAAAAACTTGAAAATCTAGAAAAACAGCTGCCTGTTGAAAGAAGAAAAGAAAGATTTTCAGATGGTGAATTCATAGAGAAAGAATTTGATTCCCTGTTCAAACCTTTACAGATTACAGAAAATCCATCAAACCTAGGAATGAACAAAATCAATTCTTTGAAAAATCAGATAAGTCATTTAGAATCTAGCATTCATCAAACTAGATCTGAAATGCTTCAGTTATCTTCAAAACTACAGAAGCTTATTGCTGAATATGATGAGTGCAATTCTAAATTGTCAAGTCCTTTGATCCAAGATATCCCTATTGCAAGTAGTGATTCTAATCTAGAAGATATCAAGATTATGGGAATTGGAGACAGAATAGTAATTCCTGTCCAGATAAAGGTGCCAAAGATAAAAGAATATACTCTTGATGCACAAATTGACTCTGGTGCAATGAGTAGTGTATGTAAATATGGAGCTATCCCTAGTTATTATTGGCAACCTATCAAAGTTACTTTCAGAGCCATTACAAAGGATGTAATGGAAATTAATCATATAGCTCCTGATTTTCCCATTTATTTGAATGATGTTGAAGTTAGAATCACTTTGTACAGTTTTAATTCTGGATCAGATATTTTGTTGGGTCAAGAATTCTTGAATAAACTTTTGTCTGTTACTTTTGGAAAACGAACAGTTACTTTTACGGCAAAAGAAAAAATTGTCAGCCTAAACTCCTCCAGTGATTATCAGGTCAGAGTGCAACCAACAGAGCAAGATTCAATTTTCTCTAGTATTCAGGATCTTACCAAGATCAATAAAATTGTTAAAAATGCTGAAATTCATGGGCCTAAAACTTTAGAAAAGATATCTGCCAAAATCAAGAGGGACTGTACAGCTAGTAGGCCAGATGCTTTCTGGACTAGAGAAAAGTATTTTGTTGCACTTCCTTACAAAGAGAATTATATTCCTAAACCACAGAAAGCTAGTGCAAATCATATGAGTCCTACTGAGCAAGATTTGTGCAACCAGGAGATTGCACAACTTTTAGAGCAACGGTTGATTGAACCTTGTAAAAGCCCTTGGAATTGTCCTGCCTTTTATGTTAATAAGCACAGTGAGAAAAAACGAGGAAAGAAAAGGCTTGTCATTAATTACAAAGCACTAAATGATGCTCTACTTCCTATCAGATATCCCTTGCCCAATAAAGAGCTTCTACTTGCTAAGATTGCCAAGGCTAATGTCTTTAGCAAGTTTGCTTTGAAAAGTGGATTTTGGAAAATTGGTATTATTCCTACAGATAGGTACAAAACTGCTTTCACTGTTCCCCATGGTCAGTATCAATGGACAGTGATGCCTTTTGGTTTGAAAAATGCTCCCTCTGAATTTCAAAAACGTATGGAAGACATTTTTGTCCGGGAGGAGTTCATCATTGTATATATTGATGATTTGATTGTATTTAGTAGAGATATAAATACTCATAAGCAGCATTTAGAGAGATTTTATGAGTTGGTTTTTCAGCATGGGTTACTCCTTTCAGATTCTGAAGAAAAATTCCAAATTGGTAAAATCAAGATTGACTATCTTGGTTTACATATAGAAAAAGGTCATGTAAATTTGCAAACCCATGTGCTAACACATTTGTTAAAGTTTCCAGATGAAATCACAGAAGTCAGAATATTGCAGAGATTCCTCGGTTGCTTAAATTATATCAGACAATTCTATGAGAAGCAAGCAGATGATACAAAAGTTCTGCAAAAGAGGTTGAAAAAACAAGCTGTAAAATGGACAGATGAAATGAAAAGTGTTGTCAGAAGAATAAAAGAAAAAATTGCTGAGTTGCCAAAATTAAAGTTGCCAGAAACTGATCTTCCCTTTATACTAGAAACTGATGCTTCTGACCATACTTGGGCTGCTGTTTTATTACAGAAGCATGGAAGAAAAGAATTGGTTTGTGCTTATGCTTCAGGAACCTTTAATGACATAGAAAAGAAGTATCCATCTTCTCACAAAGAGATACTTGCAGTAAAAAGAGGAATCAAGAGATTCTATTTGTTCTTGAAAAGTGTCAAATTTCTTGTTAGAAATGATTTGAAGCATATGAAGCAAATGTTGGCAAATAAGAGATTGCTTGAACAGGGCAGCACTAGAGTTCTCAGATGGGCACTATGGTTTGATGGGTTTGATTTTGATATAGTGTACAAATTAGGAGCTGAGAACTATCTTGCAGATATGTTAACCAGGGAAGGAGCAACAGAAATCAAAGAAATTAAAATGTTCAGACCTCTGAGTTTTGATGAAGCTTCAAGTTCAATTTTAGTACAGTTTGATAGAGTCAGTCAAGTCATGGTCTATAGTCAGTGTCATTATGAGTACTGTTGGAATTGTCTTGTAAAAGAAATCTGTAAATTACCATTGTGTCTTAAGAAAATAGTATTACAAATATGGTTTGATTCTGAAGAAGCCCAGTGGATGTATTTTAGAGAGTTACCTTATAGAGATAGGTCATGGAGATCTTACTATGTATTGTCTAGGGGTCCATAACAAGTCTATTATGTGTTTGTCCAAAAAACAGATTGGACATGGCAAGATTATTTCACTATTCACCAAAGGGCTAGGATTCATAAATCTGTCAGAGTCATATTTTATGCTATAGATATAGACAGTGTCGTAAATTGGTGGAGTCCATGGTTCAAATTGTTTCTTGTCAAGTACATGCCTAGAGTCGATTGGATGGTAGAACATGAACATAAGTTTACATTAAGTACATTGATGTGGGAATTACATATAGCTGCACAAAATGATTATGTCATTGAATTTGAATTTGCACATCAAGACACTGTCGTGGTTTCAAATGAAGAAGGTGATTCTTTTAACCTTTTTGTAAGTTTTGAAGGAAGAATCACTATAGACGAAGCTTTCAGGCCATACCATGTTTTCTCATTTCCTTTCGCCTGTTGTTTCCGAGAACATGATCCACCATGGCTTAATATTCCTCATGAAGTAATTGCTCCCGGAACAGAAGAATTGTTGGAATATTACGGTGAGCATGATAATAATCATGAGCATGACTATGACGATCATGCTAATAGTGATTGATTGTAAGGATCACTCAAATGAAATCCTTACCAATCTTACTTTTTGTACATATCAGGTTTTCGTGGGATTTTGCCTCAGAAAATATCCATTGTGTAAAAGAGAGCCGATGTCCTAGATTTCGGCCTTGATTTAGCTCATGTAAAATGTAGATTTGGTCAGATTCGATCCCCATATGGCCTAGCCTTTAAGGGACGAGATAACAAGAGGTTGTCCCCTCTTTCCCGAATCTTAGGTAAAGTTTCACTGTTTATTTCTTTTTTGTACACTCGTGAAAAGGAATCTTGCATGACAACCTATCCGAGTACAGATATTTTAGATTCAGTATCCGGTAAAAGTGGTAACCGGATGACTGGTAAAATAATTATAAATTCTCACTCTTCCCAGTCATTTGGCATTCGAAGTTTGAGAGTTTGAGAGTGTCTGAGTCTGTGTTTGAGTCTGAGGCTTGTCTCCTTGCTCTGCATCTGCGAGAAGTTTCTCGATCTGCTTGCATCACGGAGATCTGACTCTGTTAAGTTTGAGTTCTGAGTCTGAGTCTTTGAGTTCTAATTTCCCTTCTCTGCATTTGCGAGAAGTTTCTCGATCTGCTTGCATCACGGAATGATGACTCAGTTGTAATCTGTCAGTTGTAATCTGTATATTCAAGTATAATATGAAAGTGGAAATTTCTATTTGAGTTGAGCAGTTATTTATAAAATTGGTATCGGAGCCATCTGGTTGAGTTGAGCAGTTATTTATAAAATTGGTATTAGAGCCATCTGGTTATTGTCCAAGAAGTTATCTATTCTCTATCTGGTTTTTCCATTGAATGGTATCTGTCTGAGTATCTGTCCATGAGTCTAAGTTGGAGGTAAGGCACTGGTTGAGAGCTGTGAAGGCGAAGGACTGCTGTGTTTGCTTTCCTGGTGCACAAAGACTTTGTCTCTCCTCTGTTCAGGTTCTTACTCATACTCTATTTCAATGGATAGTTCAATGAATGAGTTTACTCTTCAGACACCCAAGGATAGAAAGATATCACATAAAAACAGATGGTCTTTTTTGAATAAATATTTTAACAGAAAAAATAAAGATGATGTTTTGTATGATGAGAAAGTTTTAGTTCAAGAATATGAACCTCAGCCTGATTGGACATTGCCAGAGATTGAAGTAGATAAGCTCTATAAGATTCCCGTGTTTCAGTTTCGTGCTGCTCAATTGTTTCGTTTTACATCTATCAATATTCCTATTTCTACTGGAGAGTCTGTTTATCAAATTCCTTTGATTAAAAAAGATGATGTTGATTGGGGATTAGAACATGGATACAAGTATGTTCATATTGGAATGATTCAGTTTGGCATAAATCCTTTAGTCCGACCTGGATTAAATACCTCCTGTATTACTTGTGTTCTTGATACCAGAATGAATGAGTTTAATGATGCCTTATTAGGTGGATTCCAGAGTCCCCTCAATAATGGTCCAGTTTGGTCCTCTGTCATCCCACGATATCAAGTCTCATTGACTGATCCATACATGAATTTCTGAATGCATATATACAGTTTCATGGTTTCGACATAGCTCCACAATCTCAAATAGCTCAACTCCATGCATCCATCTGCTTACGCTTTGTTTCCACGTCTATGCCTGCTCTTAATCCAAATCTCAAAAAGAGAGCTCTTAAGGAAGGAGTTATTGTTGGCCCTAGTAATGCTACTCCTCTTCAAGTTGGATTTGCTGAATGTACTTTTCCTGAAGAATGGAATAGCACATATACTCCTCTTTCTCATAAATATCCACAGTTACAGTCTTCCAAAAAACCGCAACAATTATCTATTGTTAGACATGCTGATGGATCTTCTGGTCTTCGTTTCACTAATCCATCTCTTTCTCGTTCTCAATCTTCCCGGTATACCTCTTCTTCTTCAGGAGGAAGACATAGTATTCATCCTACTTTTGCCACTACACTCAATCAAATTCCTCGCAGTATGTCTGCAATAAATTCTGTGCCTTATCCGCGACCTGTTCTCAAACACAGTCACCCATCATCTGCACCTCATGATTATCAGTTCTGTAGTCCAAGTATATCATATCAAACTGAAGACTCAAAACCTTCTGGCCAAGACACACAGCTTTATATCCCAGAAATCAAATCTTTTAGTCTGCCTAGAGCACAAGGAGATATTCCTACAAAAATCACTGAGAGATACTTAGAGCCTGGAAATACTAGACGAATTTTCAACAATGGGACAAAAAAAGCAGACATTCAATGGTTGTCTATGAAGGATGTTGTAGACCCTGATCAATCTGAATCCTCAAAGATGCAGAATTATTCAAATTATCAGATTGCCTGTATGTTACAGAATATGGATGATATTGCTAAAGATGTGTTAGAAGTAAAGGAACATATTAAGAGATTACACACTGGTTATAATGAGATATTGGGGGTTCAAAATAAATACACCCAGCAGCTAAATGATATTAATTCCAACATGGGAATTATATCTAAATCTCTTGATAATCTCAAAGTAGCACTTCCTGAACCTACTTCTCCTCCTCATTATCGAGAAGTAGCCATGTCGAGCTCCAAATTGACATTTTCTGCCTCAGACCCAGCATCTCCTCCCAGAAGCATTCTTTTTAAGGGGGTAGAAGATATTGGTAAATTACCGCTAGAAAGAATCCAAAAAGGTATTGATTTAGCCAAAGAAAAAACAGAATTAATGAGGAATAGGCTAAACACATTCCCATCTCCTGCAAGTCTGAGACTCCCAAAACAATATGTGAGTCTTAAAAGTCTGATAGAAAATGGCCAATCATCTGCTCCTACAGAGATATTAGCCATGTCTGGTGTAACTGCTTCTCAGAGAACCCCTGGTCAGCCTTCTCAGGGTGATACAAGTTCTAAGAGGAATAGAGATGACACCTTTTCTTTTATGAACAAAGGATCAAGAAAACAAGATGAAGAAACTGCACATGAAGCCTCAGCGAGTAGTCCTTTTGGAAGGTATTCAGAAAAATTACAGAATACTCAGTTGAAAATGGAAAATCCGTCCAATAAAGGATTTGGAAATACTCTACTTGTTAATCTTGATTGTCTTAGTTATGAAGAAGTGATTGATGTTTTGCATAATCTTCATGCTTGGGCTCTCCAAAGAAAAGCTGAAACTAAGGGAAGCTGGACTGATATTGTTACTCAAATTGTTTGGTCTTTCACTGGTGTAGTTAAAATGTGGTGGGATAAATTTTTTGATACAGAAATGAATCAAATCATTGAAAATCCAGATGATCCCTTGAAAGCCCTGTTTGATGCTTTGAAACATGAATTTGTAGGGATAGTACCTGAAGATTCTGCTCATCATGCAGAATTATTCCTATCACAAAGACTATGCAATATTGATTATTTTCCTGAATTGTGTTCAAGTATGGGGTTGGTACAGCAAGCTATAAGGATAGACTGTGATAGCCAAAGTGCAATTTTCTTGGCTAAGAACCCTGCTTATCATTCAAAGACAAAGCACATTGATGTTCAATATCACTTTGTTAGAGAAATGGTTGAGGCTAAAAGGGTGTTGCTGGTAAAGGTGGACACTTTGAAGAATGTTTCAGATGCATTGACGAAGTCTGTGAGCACTCAGAAGTTCTCTTGGTGTAGAGAAACAATGGGTGTTGAAGAATTGGCCCAATGACTAAGCTCTCCTGTGGCCCCCTGTGGAAAGAAAAAAACAAGTGGGAGAATGTTGGGTATGTGTTATATTCTTTCCACGACTAGCCCCACGTGCTGTACGTTGCGTCGGGCACAGCAGGGGGGTCACAAGGGGGGCGGTAGCCCCCCCTGTCGGGGTCCGGGGCAGCGCCCCGTAGAATTTTTTTTTGGTATGCGGTCCCACTCATATGCGGACCCACCCATGTTTTGTGCATTAGTTTGCACATGGTTTTGGGGTACGATGGTTTTCGACCCCTGGTATTTTGTAGATCCGGTCAAGGGAACTACGGTTATGTTCTAATCCAGGGTTAATGGATTGGGGTTTATGTATGCTTCGGCATGTATATATATGTGTTGTAACACTAAAAGGATCATAATGAAAAATCAAGCTGGTCGTCCCAATTTGGGATCTAGGGGAAAATCTCTGTGTTTATCTGTTTTATGTTTTATGCTCTCGCTATTGTTTATTTTCTGTTATAAGATTCGTGTGTAGATAATTTCTGTTCAGGGTTAAAACCTACAAACACAATAATATTCCGGCAAATAATCAATATTGCATAGTCTTTGTGATAGGAATAATTCTGCATGATGAGCTGAATCTTCAGGTACTATCCCTACAAATTCATGTTTCAAAGCATCAAACAGGGCTTTCAAGGGATCATCTGGATTTTCAATGATTTGATTCATTTCTGTATCAGACAATTTATCCCACCACATTTTAACTACACCAGTGAAAGACCAAACAATTTGAGTAACAATATCAGTCCAGCTTCCCTTAGTTTCAACTTTTCTTTGGAGAGCCCAAGCATGAAGATTATGCAAAACATCAATCACTTCTTCATAACTAAGACAATCAAGATTAACAAGTAGAGTATTTCCAAATCCTTTATTGGAGGGATTTTCCATTTTCAACTGAGTATTCTGTAATTTTTCTGAATACCTTCCAAAAGGACTACTCGTTGAGGCTTCATGTGCAGTTTCTTCATCTTGTTTTCTTGATCCTTTGTTCATAAAAGAAAAGGTGTCATCTCTATTCCTCTTAGAACTTGTATCACCCTGAGAAGGCTGACTAGGGGTTCTCTGAGAAGCAGTTACACCAGACATGGCTAATATCTCTGTAGGAGCAGATGATTGGCCATTTTCTATCAGAATTTTAAGACTCACATATTGTTTTGGGAGTCTCAGACTTGCAGGAGATGGGAATGTGTTTAGCCTATTCCTCATTAATTCTATTTTTTCTTTGGCTAAATCAATACCTTTTTGGATTCTTTCTAGCTGTAATTTACCAATATCTTCTACCCCCCTAAAAAGAATGCTTCTGGGAGGAGATGCTGGGTTTGAGGCAGAAAATGTCAATTTGGAGCTAGACATGGCTACTTCTCGATAATGAGGAGGAGAAGTAGGTTCAGGAAGTGCTACTTTGAGATTATCAAGAGATTTAGATATAATTCCCATGTTGGAATTAATATCATTTAGCTGCTGGGTGTATTCATTTTGAACCCCCAATATCTCATTATAACCAGTGTGTAATCTCTTAATATGTTCCTTTACTTCTAGCACATCTTTAGCAATATCATCCATATTCTGTAACATACAGGCAATCTGATAATTTGAATAATTCTGCATCTTTGAGGATTCAGATTGATCAGGGTTTGCAACATCCTTCATAGACAACCATTGAATGTCTGCTTTTTTTGTCCCATTGTTGAAAATTCGTCTAGTATTTCCAGGCTCTAAGTATCTCTCAGTGATTTTTGTAGGAAGATCTCCTTGTGCTCTAGGCAGACTGAAATATTTGATTTCTGGGATATAAAGCTGTGTGTCTTGGCCAGAAGGTTTTGAGTCTTCAGTTTGATATGATATACTTGGACTACAGAACTGAAAATCATGAGGTGCAGATGATGGATGACTGTGTTTGAGAACAGGTCGCGGATAAGGCACAGAATGTCTTGCAGACATACTGCGAGGAATTTGATTGAGTGTAGTGGCAAAAGTAGGATGAATACTATGTATTCCTCCTGAAGAAGAAGAGGTATACCGGGAAGATTGAGAATGAGAAAGAGATGGAGTAGTGAAACGAAGACCAGAAGATCCATCAGCATGTCTGACAATAGATAATTTTTGCGGTTTTTTAGAAGACTGTAACTGTGGATATTTCTGTGAAAGAGGAGTATATGTGCTATTCCATTCTTCAGGCAAAGTACATTCAGCAAATCCAACTTGAAGAGGAGTAGCATTACCAGGGCCAACAATAACTCCTTCCTTAAGAGCTCTCTTTTTGAGATTTGGATTAAGAGCAGGCATAGACGTGGAAACAAAGCGTAAGTAGATGGATGCATGGAGTTGAGCTATTTGAGATTGTGGAGCTATGTCGAAACCATGAAACTGTATATATGCATTCAGAAATTCATTTATGTATGGATCAGTCAATGAGACTTGATATCGTGGGATGACAGAGGACCAAACTGGACCATTATTGAGGGGACTCTGGAATCCACCTAATAAGGCATCATTAAACTCATTCATTCTGGTATCAAGAACACAAGTAATACAGGAGGTATTTAATCCAGGTCGGACTAAAGGATTTATGCCAAACTGAATCATTCCAATATGAACATACTTGTATCCATGTTCTAATCCCCAATCAACATCATCTTTTTTAATCAAAGGAATTTGATAAACAGACTCTCCAGTAGAAATAGGAATATTGATAGATGTAAAATGAAACAATTGAGCATCATGAAACTGAAACACAAAAATCTTATAGAGCTTATCTACTTCAAACTCTGGCAATGTCCTATCAGGCTGAGGTTCAAATTCTTGAACTAAAACTTTCTCATCATACAAAACATCATCTTTATTTGTTCTGTTCAAATATTTATTCAGAAAAGACCATCTATTTTTATGTGCTATCTTTCTGTCCTCGGGTGTCTGAAGAGTAAACTCATTCATTGAACCAGCCATTGAAATAGAGTATGAGTAAGAACCTGAACAGAGGAGAGACAAAGTCTTTGTGCACCAGGAAAGAAAACACAACAGTCCTTCGCCTTCACAGCTCTCAACCAGCGCCTTACCTCCAACTTAGACTCGTGGACAGATACTCAGACAGATACCATTCAATGGAAAAACCAGATAGAGAATAGATAACTTCTTGGACAAAGAACCAGATGGCTCTGATACCAATTTTATAAATAACTGCTCAACTCAAATAGAAATTGCCACTTTCATATTATACTTGAATATACAGATTACAACTGACAGATTACAACTGAGTCATCATTCTGTGATGCAAGTAGATCGAGAAACTTCTCGCAGATGCAGAGTAGGGAAATCAGAACTCAAATACTCAGACTCAGAACTCAAACTTAACAGAGTCAGATCTCCGTGATGCAAGCAGATCGAGAAACTTCTCGCAGATGCAGAGCAGGGAGACAAGCCTCAGACTCAAACACAGACTCAAACACTCTCAAACTCTCAAACTCCGAATGCCAAATGACTTGGAAGAGTGAGAATTTATAATTCTTTTACCAGTCATCCGGTTACCACTTTTATCAGATACCGAATCTAAAATATCTGTACTCGGATAGGTTGTCATGCAAGATTCCTTTTCACGAGTGTACCAAAAAGAAATAAACAGTGAAACTTTACCTAAGATTCGGGCAAGAGGGGACAACCTCTTGTTATCTCGTCCCTTAAAGGCTAGGCCATATGGGGACCGAATCTGACCAAATCTACTTTTTACATGAGCTAAATCAAGGCCGGAATCTAGGACATCGGCTCTCTTTTACACAGTGAAGATTTTCTGAGGCAAAATCCCACGGAAACTTGATATGTACAAAAAGTAAGATTGGTAAGGATTTCATTTGAGTGATCCTTACAATCAATCACTATTAGCATGATCGTCATAGTCATATATATATATATATATATATATATGGCAAAAACAAAAGGGCAAGTTTCGAAAATTTGGAAAATGATTTCTATATTTGTAAGGTCACGATAAATCCCATATCTCACAGCATCCACCATGAATTTATCAACAATCTTGATTTCAAAGTCATGGTTCCTTGACAACACGAATAGATCCTCATCAATGTCGTTGTAAAGATCCTCTCTGTACCAATACACTAGCATTTCCTTGTAGTCTCCAATGACAAATCCCTCGAGGCCAATGATCCAATAAGGGCTTTCTATGCCATGTAAGTCCATCAGAAAATTCCCGCTTAAGCTTGAATTATAAAATCAAATCCCGTACATAACCGACGGAGATTAGACCCAACTAGTTCACGGTTATTTAGCTTTCACACTCTATCTTGCTTCCAGCATGCAAAATGCAGCCCAACTCAACTAGCAAAGTAAACCTCTGTAATTTCCATCATCATCATCAACCATCATCTTCATCAACACCATGGATGAGATCTCTTCTGCAATAAGGTGCTTCTCCGATAAGAAACTACTCATCGCCATGGTAATTAACAACTATCATGGCCTTGTCACCAATTGTTGGTCAGCTAACATGAAAGCAACCACATGCTATATCTCACATATAGATGGATGGGGGAAGATGTCCCCAATACACCACAGGTATAGAATTGAAACTTTTATATATAATATTCTTGAAGTAATGCATTTTTGAAATTTTAAACCGGTTATCCTAAGTTTCATTAAAATCATACAATATCCCCAACAATAAGAGGTACAAACTCAAAGTTTGGTTAAAACTTGTGTTGAAAAAGTATTTATTTTTAAACATTGGTTAGAACATGGAATGCAGTAATAGTTCGAAACCATTTAATATTACGCCAACACCTATCAATCTCTCTAGTCCCTGCTATGCCATAGGAAGGGAATAATAATTCAAGGGAGAAAGAGGGTGAAAATAAAGGATTTGATCCTAAGTTTTGAGAAAAAAATGATAAAAGACTACTAAAAAATCATGTGTATTATGAAAAATCAAAAATAAAATATTAATCTCATTGGTTGTCTGATAATAGGGAAACAACATATGTATGTAAAGGTCATAGCGTAGTAAAATTTTGATTCAAGTATAGACTCCCTTTTGATAGGAAATGATTATAATTTATTTTCACTTTAATGTTTGGTAACTAGTGTTCGAGATTAATGGAAATATCACCCCTACTCAAATAATTTAAATTATGGTCATTGTGTTTTTTAATGATGCATTTTTATGCTATTTACCATTTTGTGATGCACATGCTTGATTTAACATAATTTGTTGTACCTTTTCTATATTATGGCATATGTTCTAAAGTCAAATAAGATAGATAGTCCAAGTGTTCCCGTTGTAATTATAAATCCTACAAATAGATATGGTTTAACTTCTCAAATATTGAAAATTACATAAACCGTAAAGCCTCAAGATTCACTTAAACTGATAAATTCTCTATTGTTGGGGATTGATATGATGATATTAGAACATAAGCCTTTTTTTGAACAATTTCATGGGTCGTAGTCTACTCATTCAAGCCATAAAAATGGTTGAGTTACTAAATACAACCACGATATTTGTGGGACTGTGAAAATTGAATGGATTGGACCATGAAGAAGGATATTTAAGACTAAATCATCGAGTAAATAAAGATTTTTGAAAGGAATAGTGCTACATGAATCGATGAATTTTAGAATGGTTTAATGACTAGGTTATGTTTAATGAATTGTGTGAAATATTCTAGGTCAAATTTATAGGAAATGTTTAGAATGGCTATAAAGGATTGAAGAGAAATTGATGTATTAAATTTGGAGAAAGGGGAAAGACATGACTTGGAACACAAAATTATTAGTGTTATAGAATTTCAATGACCTTATAGTAAGAGCCATAGATTTGAATATTAAGAACACATTATGTTCATATATTATAGAAATTATAGTGGATCAATTTTAGTCATACTTATATTTGAAGGAAAATTTTATGAAGGGACTACAAGGGAAACTAGTGAATGTAATTCCTTCTTTGATTATGACATATTTAGTGAATGAGGAAATTCCACATGTACTCTGTAAGAGATGAAAATGTAGAGAATTTTTATACGATGTGCATTGTAACACAATTGGAGAGTTTGAATTTTAATAATAAGGTATCATCAATGCATGACAAGCCTAAGACTAGGTCAAAAATCCCTAAAGTGTGCAAGACAACTAGTTGATGTCATACAAATTATATGAAATTGATAAGTGAATGTAGTGATATGTTGTATAAGGAGATTAGTGATAAATGAGTAATAGGTCTTTCCTGGGAGAAGTAGAGGATATGATTGGGGAAGGAGAGATGTCGAAGGGATTAATGAGGGAAACAAGGTTGATATTGGAGGAATATATTGAAGGGAAGGAGAGTAGAGGGATGTTCATAATATTATATATAAAAAATGAGGATTTTTTTGGGTGTATGTAAAGTTACATATTAATGAGTTGGAGACTCCATAGCATGGGATTATGCTCAATAATGAACATGAAAATCTATCATATGAGATATGGAGGCACAACCATATTAGGTTCTCATAAATGAACTCTAATTTATTTGGAAAAGAGGAGATACAAGGAAAAAATGGAATACCATAGAAGGTAGAACATACAACTCATCATGGGCACCACTCATGCATTCCAATCCAAATCGGGTAACCATTGATAATTTTGACAATACTAGTTTATCTTCACAATATTTTAGCCCAACAAAATTAAGAGATTTTACAAGTTGTTTGGTCAATTTAGTGTGTCCTAAATTGCTACATTAATTTATCAATCCGGGATTCGTAAGCTGATGAAGTGCGGCGCACTATATGTGCAAGATAACCTATTTCTTAACTTTTTGTCGTTTTTGGTTTTCTAAGGTGAGATGGAGATTCTAAAACAAGTATGGTTATGATTGTTTAAGGAAATGATATCCTCTATAATGATTTATCAACTTGAAACTTAAAAAGGAATTTGAAAGATAAAATGACAAAACTTGAAAGGAAATGAAAATGTGATGTTGAAATGAAAAGGTGTTGCTGAAATGAAAAGGTGTTGCTAGTCTAATAAATCAAAACAGTGAACTATTGAGCATGAAAACCAAACTATTATTGCTGCTGTCTAAACACAAATGAAACTATGCTTAAAGAAATCCAAAATTGCAACAAAGTAAATCTAAATCAAATTACATCAACTTGTCTTCTGATCCCTCATCATTAGTCCAGCTATGATTTTCGGAAGTAACCATAAACAACTTGAGTAACTGATATCTAATTTGCAGAAAGTAAACTAATATCAAACCATACATTCATAATTCAATCCCTCACCATCAGTCCAGCTGTGGCTTTCGGAGGTAACTCAAGATGTCATGCACAATTTAATATATCTAAATTTGCAGAAAGGAAACTAATACCAAACTACACATTTCATAATACAATCCCTCACCATCAGTCTAGCTGTGGCTTTCGGAGGCAACTGAAGATGTTATGAGAAGTTTAATATATCTAAATTTAACTACTGAAGCAAATGAGCAAAACTGAATTAAACAAAGCAGTACTGAAATTAAACAGAAACTAAGAAAAACAAATTAGCAACAGAACAATGTTAATTCCATGTCATTAGTCAAAAAGTTATGCAAATGCCCGGGCTGCCTATTTATAACCTGAAACAAGAACACTGATCAGTTATCAATAACATAAAACGTGAAAGACAGAAGTAAAATGGAAAGCATAAAAGATTATAAATAGAAATGAAGCATATATACCATGAAAGATGCAATGTATAAACATGTGAATGGATTATGGCACAATGAGGTTTAAAGAAATAAAAAAAGAACTATAAAATAATGCACAAAACCTTGGCAAGTGCAGGGGCCCTCTACACCAGCCTTGGCAACAATCTTCAAGTACGAATTACGTTTGGAAACAGTCTTCTTATATTAAAATGCATTCATAACAGAAAGGTGATATTACGACACAGTGGCAACGTAATTACATTACAGAGCTATCTCCAGACTAATCGAGACTAATCTAATATGCGTATACAAATGCGTTATTTATAACAAAAGAAATATAACTGACTCCTAAAGTTTATGTTGATGGAGAACACGTAGACCATTACGTCCATAGATCTAGGATCATGGCCGTATTGAAGAGTAAATCTATGAGGAGTGGATATTTGAATTCGGCTATGGAGCCGTGTACAGATGTTGATTTGTCCTCTGCAACTCAGAAACGGCCATATCAATCTTCACGTGACACGAAACAGAGTCCTGTCACCGTGGGACTCTACGGTTGACTTCCATTTGGACACCTTTGACCGCAGCCTCCTTAGATGAATTTGCTCGAGCCAATAGGACACGATCCATGTCCACATCATTTCTGACTTGCCCATGTGGCTCGTTTTTCCTGTAGACACCTGTAACATACAGTTTCACAAAATGGCTGCGGAAAGTTGCAGCAGCTGCGGAAAGTGGCAAGATTCCGCAGCTAAATGAACAAAATCTAAATCAAACAGCAGACACAAAAATATAATTAAAAACCATGTTAGATGCTCTTTTTCAATTAATATACAATGATATTGACAACTTGGGAGGTTCAGGTGAGTGAAAAAGGTATAGAAAGGTGTATGGAAAAAATGCAGATTTGAGACTCAACATACCCCCACTGTGAAGGTGTTGCATGTCCTCATGCAACCAAAATTTTGATAATCCTTCCTCAGTTCATATGCCTTGACACTTCAGCCAGTACATCCAAACCTCTCCTCTTCTTCCTTGGTGCTGCCAACATCCTAGGCTTCTTCATTAGGCATCTAAATTTGATATTAACCAATGCTCTGCTTAACTTCTGGCATTTCCTTTTCAATTTCTTGTTCTTCTTCTGCCATATTCCCAGATGTAGCATGGTATTATCATGAATGATTTTTTCCAATTTACCTTGTTCCTTCAATGTCTCATTTTCATTTTTGATGTGTCTATTTAAAAGCTCTAGCTCAAAGACTTCCTGTTTTAGTGATTGGACTAAATCATCTTGTACTGTGTGAGGCTGAATGGACGAAGTACTGGGACCTGTAGCTGCTTTTTCCAAAGATTCTATATAATCATATACTTCTTGCTGCTTGGGGTCTATTTCAGGTGTCATTTTTATTGGGTTGTCCCCAAAATGCCGTGAAGGAGAGTTATCTTCAAAATCTGGCTGAGAAGGGCTCACATCAACATCTTGCTGAGAATGGGATGGACTATGTTCAATGTCTCACTGAGAATGAAATGAACCAGGTTCACTAACTGACTGAGATGGACTATGGTCAGCTGGGGACTGTTCAGATGTTTCCTCTCCCAAATCAATGAAATGAGGACCCTTCGTTTGCGTTTTCCTCAATTTCCCCTTAAGTTTGGAACTTCTTCTCACACGCTGTGGACCACTGTCCTTTTGCTTTTGTTTCCCTTTCTCTGTCTTCTTGGCCATAGATGACTGTTTTTGAAGGTAAACTAATCTTTCAGATAACACTTGATGATCTTCTTCTTCGGAATAAGGAGTTTGATGTATAGCCTCAATATTTTTTCTCTCTTTTGGTGTTATTGGATTTTTACCCTTAGTTTCTTTCTTCTTCCTCTTTGACAGTCTCTCTTCCCTATCAGTTCTTTAAATTGTAGTAGTAGGAGTATTTTGAATTTCATCATTTGTTCTCTTTTTCCTACTCCTTCTTGATATGCTACCTTCAGGAATTTCTTGAGGTTCCTCAAAGAAATTTCTAATCAAAAATTGTTCCCATGTGTCTTTCTTCTCCTTTAACTCTTTTTCAATCAAAATTTTTACAAGACCGTGGTGATATAGATGTGGTTCTACATCTCCTAAATGCTTCTGAACAGTCATAGACATCTTCTTCAAACTATTTAATAGAAAATATGGGAGATTGAGAGCTTGATTATATAGAAAATTCATCAGCAATCTGGTATGGTACATATACATGGACCCAAAACGGCCTTCACAGGTAATGAATTTTTGAACAACTAGCAGCAAAGTAGCCCATTCCTCTTTCAATGCATGAACAGGAATTCCTCTTTTAAAAATAGCTATGTCCATACCTTGGTTTCGTAAGATTGTTCTCCAGGCTTCATCACTAATGCTTTTATTTTTAAACCAACGCTCACCCTCCTGAGGAAGTTCCGTGGCAGTTGCTATAGATGCCTTGTTCACTGCAAACTTAAGGTCTCCAATCTCTACTTCCAGGCCATTGAATGACCTTGCAAATGCTTTTGTCACTTCTTTATGGTAACCTCTGAATTTTTGGATAAACCACAACCACTTTTCTTTCTTCAATATATCCCTTACTTGCGGATATCCCTCCATGAACTTAGGTCCTTCCGGTTCTGCTCTTATCAATTTACCCATTCTTCTTTCTGCTCTTCACAAATTTTCCTGCGTGAGGGTTCAATGGAAATAGAACGGCTGAATGCACGGAGATGAGCACAATGACTGTAGGTAGATATCAAAGAGTGGATATACAGGCTGTAGCGTAATAGAGAATGAAGTGGAGTGAGACAGAACAAAGAGGGGTTTCGTGAGCACGGCAGAGACACGGCTGTGAGATTAACAGAACAAATAGGAGGAGTATAACACATCCGACAATGTTTTGAAATTTGGTGGCTGCACAATAAATGTGAGCACGTTTAAACAACGGCTATGGATTTATGCGGCTGTAAGAGTCCGTGGTCAAATCAACTACGTCTCATTATCATCGGTGGAATATTGGAGTATGAATGAAGATCAGGGTTTAATTATGGAATTGTTTGAGAATGAATGCGGGAGGATCATATGGAGATCGTGAAAGGGTTACGGAATTTGTCAATATAATCATTGCACATAATGGATGGAGCTTATGGTTTAGAACTATATAAAAATGTGTTTTTAATGCTATTTGAAATGAATTTTACTCATACCTTGGAATCTTTGCCTTTTTCCTTGGTCTTCAATTAGTTGCTCTCCATTGGTATCTTGAATGCTCCATGCCTTTATTTTTGGTCCTCTCACCTGCATTTAATTTCATGATTATGGAAATAACATCTGGCTGTACATTCTTTTTGAAAACAAAGTTGTAGCTATGGAATCTGCTTCTGGCTGCGAAAACTGGTGTCAGCTGCGGAAACAGATGTCAGCTGCGGAAACTGACACAGCTATTATTTGGATGAATGGAGATGAACATATGACAAATGACCAGATGGAAACGGTCATGAAAAAGAATTTTATTGATGAAATGGAATAAAACAGATAAAATGAAGTGGAATGGAGTGAAATGAAGTGAAATTAAATGGAAGGAAGTGGAATGGAATGGAGTGGGTGGTCACAAGACTTGTAAAATGAAAGAGAGAGATTTTTTTTTTTTGGAAAATATAGGGTGTCAAGTGTTCCTGATTTTCACCCAATATTTTCTGTATAAGACTGCCAATCAGTGATTGGTTTTCAGGCTTATACAATTTTTATTTATTTATTTATTTATTTTAACTGAAAAGAACAAAAGCTAGGCTGGTGGAGAAGAAGAATTCTTTTGTACCAGCCTGATTGCAGAATTTTCTTGAAACATTTTGACAAAATCCTCTTTTGAGAGTGGCTTATGATAAACTTTCAATCTATGGACATTCACAATAAGAGGAGTTTGAAACTCATCAATGGTCTTGATTCTTACTGCTCCATTGTTAAAGATCTTGTCAATCTCATATGGCCCAAGCCAATGAGTCTAAAATTTTCCTTGGAAATATTTAAACTTGGAATCAAATAACAATGCCCAATCTCCTTCTTGAAACTTCTTCTCTTTGATGTAATTGTCATGCCATTTAGCTCTTTGATATTGAACTAGATCAGTTCTTAGAATTGCCTCTTGTCTGATCTCATCTAGCTCATTTAATTGCTCCATTCTATGCTTTTGGGCTTCTGATAAATTCATTCCCAATTGAACTGCTATCTTGAAGGTCTTGACTTGGAACTCAATGGGGAGCAAGACTTCTTTCCCATAAACAAGTTCATAGGGAGAATGTCCCGTTGTATTTCTCCATGTAGTTCTGTAGGCCCACAAGGCTTCAGGAAGCCTTTCTGCCCAATCTCTTCTATGTAGATGAACAGTTTTGGTGATGATACTTTCAAGAACTTTGTTGGTAGACTCCACTTGACCATTTTCTTGTGGATGGTAAGGAGTAGATCTTCTGTGCTTGATTTTGTATTCTTCCATCAATTTCTCCACCAAGTTGGATGTGAATTGGCTTCCTTGATCTGTCACAATTTCTCTTGGAACACCAAAGCGAGTAAAAATATCCTCATAAATAAAATGAAGAACTGAATTTTCAGTAGCAGATACTAATGCTTTGGCTTCTACCCATTTAGTAACATAATCAGTACAAACCAATATATTCTTCTTTTGCTTAGATGGTGGATTAATAGGTCCAATGAAATCTAAAGCCCATTTTTCAAAGGGTTCAATGAGTACCTGTGTTTGCAATGGCATTTCATTTGAAAGGGTAGGTTTCCCTACTCTTTGGAAGCTATCACACCTTTTGACATATTGTTTTGCATCTTTGAAGAAGGAAGGCCAATAATATCCCAAGGAAAGGATTTTATAGGCCGTCCTTTTGTCCGCAAAGTGTCCGCCGCATGGTTCATCATGACATGCCTTAAGAATATCAGGCATTTCATCTTCCGTGACACATCTTCTGATCACAAGATCTGGCCCTGTTTTAAACAATTCGTTAGAAATCCATGAATATTTTGAACTCTCCTGAATAATTTTTCGTTTTTCACTTGGAAATAAATGTGAAGGTAGTTTCCCTGCAACCAAATAGTTAGCAATATCTGCATACCAAGGAGTCTTAATAGTTACTGCAAACAAGTATTCATTGGGAAACTTATCCTCTACAGGAGAATCTTCTTTAGTATTCTGAATTCTAGACAAGAAATCAACTACTGTATTCTGTTTTCCTGGTCTATCTAACACAATAATATTGAATTCTTGCAAAAGTAAGAGCCATCTTGTCACTCTGCCATTAGTAACAGGTTTATTCATCAAATATCTAATTGCAGAATGGTCAGTATGAATAAAATTTTCATAGCCTGTTATGTAATGTCTAAACTTATTAATTGCATGAACAATAGCTAAAAACTCTTTTTCAATGACAGTATAATTCAACTCTGTGGGAGTCAAATTTTTACTGGTATAATAAATGGCATAAGGAACTAAATATTTTTGACCCAACAAAGCTCCTAGAGCTGTATCTGAAGCATCCATAGAAATATGGAAAGGGAGTTTCCAATTTGGTCCTCTCAAGATAGGTGCTTCAGATATTCTTGTTTTCAAAGTTTCAAAAGCTGATTGACAATCAAGATCCCATTTAAATTCACAATCTTTTGTAAGCAATTTGAAGAGTGGGGATGCAATTTTAGTGAAGTTTTCTATAAATCTTCTATAGTAACCAGTAAATCCTAGAAAACTTCTAACATCTCTTTGACAATTTGGAATAGGTAACTTGGATATGACTTCAACTTTTGATCTATCAACCTTAATCCCATCTTCCAAAATATGATTCCCCAAAACAATCCTTTCAGTAAACATCATAAAGCATTTTTCATGGCTTAATGAAAGGTTTGTTTCTTTACATCTTATAAGAACTTTTTCCAAATTTTCTAATGCCTCTTCAAATGAATTACCATAAGTTGTAAAATCATTCATATAAACCTCTACACAATCATGGATTAGATCAGAAAAAATTCCTAGTACTTCTCTTTGGAATGTTGCAGGTGCATTACATAACCGAAAAGGAAGCACTCGGTAGGCAAAAGTTCCCCATGGACAAGTAAATGTGGTCTTATCTTGATCTTCAGGTGCTACCTGAATTTGATTATAGCCACTAAAACCATCCAAAAATGAAAAGTACTTCTTACCTATTAATGTGTCTAATACCTGATCGATAAAAGGCAAAGGAAAGTGATCCTTCAAAGTTGCTTTGTTCAGTTCCCTGTAATCAATGCATACCCTCCATTTACCATTATTTTTAGGTACTATAACCAAAGGAGAAACCCATCGGCTATCTGAAATTGGATAAATGAAGTTTACATTGAGTAGTTTTTGGAGCTCTTCTTTCACTATCTCCTAAGATTTGGATTCATCCTTCTTTGAGGTTGTCTGATTGGTCTACTGTTTTCCTCAATATAGATATGATGGATGCAAGTCTTAGGATCAATACCTTTCATGTCAGTATACTCCCATGCAAATGCAGTAGAATGTTTTTGCAAGATTTTGATTAGTTCTTTCTGTTGTGACTTTTCCAAATGTTTGTTGATATTCAATGTTTTTCCTGGAAAAATCTCAATGGTAGAACTACCAAAATCTTCCATAGAGTAAAGAGACATTTGTCTTGATGATAAATATTCTATGTCAGATTCCAACTCAAATTGTGTGGGGTCATATTCTGAAGATGTCTCAAAATTTTCTAATGTGTTCAGAATTTGACTATCCTCACTGATTTCAGAAATGGTAAAGACAGGTTGTATAGTGTCCTCATCATCAACCCATTCATTGTCTCCTACTTCTGTGATTGCTTTTGCTGGAGGATACAAATTGAATTTCTTTTTCGAATTACCATTAGAAATGTACATATCCCCAGATCTACAACTAATAAAAGCATCAGCTGTGGCTAGCCAAGGTCTTCCTAAGATAAGTGGGTGCCCTCCTAGATTACTCTTGGGAATCAAAATCATAAAATCTACTGGATACTCCCAAGAATCTAAGGAGAATGAAATATCTTCTAATACACCATCTGGTTTAATAATTGATCGATCTGCAAGTTGCAGTAGAGTAGGTGTAAAAAGAAGGTTAGGAATTTTTAGCTGGTCCATAGTCTGTCTACTCATAATGTTGATAGCAGCCCCTAAGTCAATCAATGTGTTTGGAATTTCTATCCCATTTATATGTGTCTTGACAATTGGACTTCCTGGATCTACATACTTCTGCATGGTAATTTTTCCCTTCATAATATCTGCAATCTTTCCTACCAGGTGGATTCTTCTTGTGTCTTTTAGTTTCCTTCCTGGTCTTTTAAAACTCAACTCCTTTATGGTTTTTGCTAGAATAGGAATCTCTCGAATGGATTGTAGCAAGGGAATCTTGATACAAACATTCTTCAATTCATCTAGAAATTCATAGTTAGGCAACAAGATTTGTTTTTCCACCCCCTTGTCAATTTGTAGTCTTTCAGGAAAAGGAGGTGTAGATGAAGATGCAGGTTGCTCAACTATAGGAGTTGTGGGGATTAACTTTTCTTTTTCTTTTTGAATGTTTGAATTTTGAAGAGATGCTTCCTCAGAACCCTTATTGACTTTAAGAGAATCCTCCTCAGAGGTATCTTGCTCTTGAATATCTATAGAAGGTTTTTCTAAAACTCTACCAGATCTGAGTTGTACATCGTTGAGAGGAACAATCATATAGGTAGGAAATTGTTGTCCTTCTATCATGTAAGTATTCTGAGGATTTTTATTGTTAGGATTTGGCAATGGCCGAGCTGGAAGTTGATTTGTCTTTTGTTGGTATGGGAGCATGAGTTGAGGATTTGGATTTTGTTGAGAAGGTTGTTGTTGTGGAAATGGCAATGAAAGTTGTGGATTTGGGTTTGGGAGTTGTGGAGCTTGTTGATTTTGAAAAGATGGAGGATATTGATAAAATTGAGCAAATCTCCCATAAGGATTTTGCATCCCTTGTACCCATGGCTGATATGGATTTTGATGTTGGAGCCAAGGTTGTTGCCAAGGATTCCAATTTTGTGGGGTTTGAAGATTCATAGGGTTGTTAAACCCTTGAGTTTGTTGTCCCTGCCAAGGTCTTCTTGCAACAAAACAGAGAGATTCTACTAAATTTGGGTCTTCTTGAAAAACAGCTTTGAGTCCAGGAATTGAAGGACAATCCTTGATCTCATGATTCTCTGAGCAAATCATACATGTTTCTACAACTTTTGCATCCAAGGGACATTGCCTTAAAGCATGTTTCTTCCTACATTTCGGACAAAAGATGGCTAAAGCATATGTTTCTGCTTTCTGCTTGTGTTGGATTTTAAGGGTGTCTAGTTGTTCAATAAGGCTCCCTAAGATATCAGTTTTGAACTCATCAAGCATATTACCAATCTCTGCCCTACTTACTGATCCAGTTGCAGATTTGTTAGCCCTAATAAGAGAAGGATCCCTAGGCCCTTTTCCTGTTTTAGATTTTCCTCTTGAGAGATGGACACATAGTTCCGTTATGTCACGAAGTGGAAGTTGAGAAATGTCTCCTTTCCCCATCATGTTTAAAATATCTATCCATTCATCTCTAATGGCTTTTAATATGAGGGCTTTCAAGGTTTCATCATCTAAGTTTCTCATCTTTTCTCTTTTCAAGTTGTATTGAAATCTTTCGAGTAAGTCTTCCAAATTTTCATCTTCTTTTTGCATCATTTTGAATACCTCATCCTTGTGATTGGTGGGCATACAATAGTCCAAGTATCTATCCAAAAATGTTTGTTTCATATCATTCCACGTCCTAATATATTCAGTAGCTAATCCCATGAACCATTTCAAAGCAGCTCCCTTCAAAGTTGAAGGAAACAGTTTGAGTTTTTGAGAGTCTTCCATATAGTCATAGGTTTGGCACACGACTTCAAACTCAAACAGAAATGTTTCAGGATCCTCACTTCGCAATCCATAAAAGTTAGAGATAACAGACGGTGAGATATTTGTATGAGTTTCCTCATCAACTATAGGGAATCCAAACAAGTTGTCTCATTCCCTATTTCTTCCATTATTTCCTTCACCATTGTTGTCTCCATTGTTTCCTCCTCTTCTACCTTTACCTCTACTTCCATCTATTACTTCCTCTGCCATGTTGGTTTCTTTAGAGTCCTTAAAGTCCTCTAGTTCTTCTATCAAGGGAGGATGAGAGGGAGTCTCTTCCTTTTCTAAATGAGATTTAGTAGGTGGTATAGGAGAATCCTCTAATTCAGCTGCTCCTTGAATTCCAAAAATCTTAAGGCTAGGGTAGATGGTGGTGATTCTTGTCTATGCCTTGAAGAAGATGGAGTTGTGAAAATCGAACTCTTGGCTTTAGCTATAAACCTTCCCCTAGAATCTCTTGCTCTATGCATGTCATTTTTTTATTTTTTTTTAAAGTTGGGCTAATAATTCTCTTTCTGATCTTCCAGGTCACACTAGGTGCAAGAAGAGAGCATACTTAAGAAATTAATAAACCAATAACTCTCTTTTCTGATCCTCCAGATCACACTAGGTGCAAGAGGAGAGCATACTTCAAGAAGTTATCAAGTTTTCCCTTCTTTTATGATTTTGTTTTTTTTTTTAAGAAATTGGCTACCTAGTTACACTTCCCCGGCAACGGCGCCAAAATGTTTGGTCAATTTAGTGTGTCCTAAATTTCTACATTAATTTATCAATCCAGGATTCGTAAGCTGATGAAGTGCGGCGCACTATATGTGCAAGATAACCTATTTCTTAACTTTTTGTCGTTTTTGGTTTTCTAAGGTGAGATGGAAATTCTAAAATAAAAACAAGTATGGTTATGTTTGTTCAAGGAAATTATATCCTCTATAATGATTTACCAACTTGAAACTTAAAAAGGAATTTGAAACATATAATGACAAAACTTGAAAGGAAATGAAAATGTGCTGCTGAAATGAAAAGGTGCTGCTAGTCTAATAAATCAAAACAGTGAACTATTGAGCATGAAAACCAAACTATTCTTGCTACTGTCTAAACACAAAAGAAACTATGCTTTAAAGAAATCCAAAATTACAACAAAGTAAATCTAAATCAGATTACATCAACTTGTCTTCTGATCCCTCATCATTAGTCCAGCTATGATTTTCGGAAGTAACCATAAACAACTTGAGTAACTGATATCTAACTTGCAGAAAGTAAACTAATATCAAACCACACATTCATAATTCAATCCATCACCATCAGTCCAGCTATGGCTTTGGGAGGTAATCGAAGATGTCATGCACAATTTAATATTTCTAACTTGCAGAAAGGAAACTAATATCAAACTACACATCCATAATTCAATCCCTCACCATCAGTCCAGCTGTGGCTTTCGGAGGCAACTGAAGATGTTATGAGCAATTTAATATATCTAACTTGCAGAAAGGAAACTAATATCAAAATACACATTTCATAATACAATCCCTCACCATCAGTCCAGCTGTGGCTTTCGGAGGCAACTGAAGATGTTATGAGCAGTTTAATATATCTAAATTTAACTACTAAAGCAAATGAGAAAAACTGAATTAAACAAAGCAGTACTGAAATTAAACAGAAACTAAGAAAAAAAAATTAGCAGCAGAACAATGTTAATTCCATGTCATTAGTCAAAAAGTTATGCAAATGCCCAGGCTGCCTATTTATAACCTGAAACACGAACACTGATCAGTTATCAATAATATAAAACATGAAAGACAGAAGTAAAATGGAAAGCATAAAATATTATAAACAGAAATGAAGCATATATACCATGAAAGATGCAATGTATAAACATGTGAATGGATTATGGCACAATGAGGTTTAAAGAAATAAAACAAGAACTATACGATAATGCACAGAACCTTGGCAAGTGCAGGGGCCCTCTACACCAGCCTTGGCAACAATCTTCGAGTACGAATTACGTTTGGAAACAGTCTTCTTATATTAAAATGCAGTCATAACAGAAAGGTGATATTACGGCACAGTGGCAACGTAATTACATTACAGAGCTATCTCCAGACTAATCGAGACTAATATAATATGTGTATACAAACGCGTTATTTATAACAAAAGAAATATAACTCACTCCTAAAGTTTATGCTGATGGAGAACACGTAGACCATTACGTCCATAGATCTAGGATCATGGCCGTATTGAAGAGTAAATCTATGAGGAGTGGATGTTTTAATTCGGCTATGGAGCCGTGTACAGATGTTGATTTGTCCTCTGCAACTCAGAAACAACCATATGAATCTTGACGTGACACGAAACAAAGTCCTGTCACCGTGGGACTCTACGATGGACTTCCATTTGGACACCTTTGACCGCAGCCTCCTTAGATGAATTTGCTCAAGTTAATAGGACACGATCCATGTCCACATCATTTCTGACTTGCCCATGTGGCTTGTTTTTCCTGTAGACACCTGTAACATAGAGTTTCACAAAATGGCTGCGGAAAGTTGCAGCAGCTGCGGAAAGTGGCAAGATTCCGCAGCTAAATGAGCAAAATCTAAATCAAATAGAAGACACAAAAATATAGTTAAAAACCATGTTAGATGCTCTTTTGCAATTAATATACAATGATATTGACAACTTGGGAGGTTCAGGTGAGTGAAAAAGGTATAGAAAGGTGTATGGAAAAAATGCAGATTCGAGACTCAACACAAGTCACACTCGAAGCCATCTATATCCTAGTGATAATTATATTATTATAGTAACACTATATTATTTTTTAGTAGAAGTTGAAATTAGATGAGTTAAATAGTATAAAAGAGATTTATGTCTACTCACACGCAAGTCAATAGTATCACTAGACTGGACATTGTTTGTACATTGTGCTTATCTAAGTTTTTAGAGAAGGGAGGTAGATATTATGTTGATAATCCCTTATTATTATGTGATGCAATATGATTGGAAATTCATTATTGTATTTTATTCTAAACTCATAAATATCAATATGAGTCTTGTGAGGTCATTCCTAATAGTGGTATATGACTTATGTGTAGTGTAACCCACAAGTACTACAAGAATTCTAGGAGTGGTGGGAAAAACACTTAACATATATTTCAAAAGACCAACTATGGAGTGGTAGAGATGCATTAAGTTGAGAGATATAAAACAAATTTTTAGACAAGGGAATACATCATGAATGTGTTATTATTTCATTAACGAGAATATGCATATATAATGTATAGAACAAACATTTGGTTTCATCTTCCAAGGTCACTTCCTATTCTAGATATTCATATTTCATTTTGTTTACATATTTAAAATATATTCACCCATCCTTGAAGATTAGGTGTCCAACACCCCCCTGTCAATATGAAGTGGTGCTTATGCATCCAGGCATCATTCTAAAATTTTCAAATGTTTCTCTTCCAAGTGCTTTGGTGAAGACATCTAGAATTTGATAATTTGTGGAATGATTTATTAGATGAATATTCATGGCCTCTACATGATATCAAATGAAATTGATGAGCGCTAGTATTGAAACAAGAATTTCGCAACTCCCAAGGCTCCCAACTTAAATGATCAACCACGGGTTCGTAAAAAAATAAGATATTTCAAAAATATATGTGCAACATCCAATGTGTCATTCCATCCTTGATCTGATGCAATGAAGCGAATATCATGAAATCAAGCCTAAACTAAATCTTGAAATGGAATCCTTAACCTATTGTAGGAAACAAAAGAAAAGGAAAAAAACATATCCTTATTAGATGAAGTAAATAACATGAACCAAATCTACATCAATGCACTCAAAGGGACCGCATGATAGTAACAACACTCATTAAGTGATTCATAAATTAATAATTAAAATGATCACTAAGCCATTCAATTCATGAACTCATCTACTAACCCTAATTGTTAAAATGTGTTGCATTAGTAAGAAGGAAAGTACTAAATGGTCTTTGGTCTTCCTCAATCATTGTCTTCGAGCCTAAGGGACATTATTTAGAGTTGAGAGGAAAAAATAAAACTTAAAGTACAATTTCGGTCAAATTTGGAGGGCTTTTACATGGTGCTGAAAGATGCTACATGATTGCTAGATATGATGGCTATAGGATGCTACAAAATTTCCGTGTTTTCCTATAAGAATGAATCTTTGAGAATTCATATGGTGAGAAATTTGATCTGAAAGGTAGGTGTAGTCACCCCTCCCACATTTACCCACTTTCATCGTCGTGCATGGGGAAAACATGAGATGAGGGTCACTATGATGAGAATCAACCTCCTATATGACCTTAAGGAAATGGAGTTGACAACTTGAGACCTTATTGTTGGTGAGGTAAATCCCCTTTGTGGACAGAGGTGATCCCACTAGACCTAGAGTGGGTCTAGCCACAAACGCGACACACTATGACATCAATTCCTAGTTAAGAATGGAAAAAGACTTGGTAGATCACTTACCATAGGTCCTGCGCTGTTGTGTCATCTGGGAGAATGACTTCCTCTCGCTCCTGATTCGACAAATCATGATCCGCTCGTTCCCACACCCAGATACCTCAACATACACAAGAAACGAAGACAATACACAACATACAATTTTGCATTCCTAACTATTAGTTAGTTGAAGAAGACTAAATCAAATGCGTCAAATAAACATAACACAGAGATGGAATCAATACCATAGTCGAGTATATTAATTTAAAGAAGGAAGAGTAGAACTAGGCTTCGACGTTGCGATCTCCTCCAGCAGGGTTCCAACAAAGCACGTCTCACAAAGCTCGTCGGGAATTCAGACGGGGCTCTCTCTACGAGATCCTCCTTGGTTCAATCTTCTCTATGGCGATTACTCAACTATAATATCTCTTCTCCAAGTTCAGCTTCTTGGCTATATGTTCAGCTAGCTTTTGTAAAGGGAGAAGGCTTGTTTATATATAGGGAGAAGGAGAGGTTAGGATCCCTATAATCATGGGGGGGAGTCCTATCTTCAAAGAATTTTCCATCAACCATTTGCTAAAGGAAGAGATCTGTGGCTTATCGAGTTTAACCACTTGCAATGAGTCATTCTTGAGGTGGTTAAAGGAAACTTCCGCCTCTAATTTGTTAAAAAACATTCCAAAAATGTTGGCACGGGCACAAAAAAGAGACAGAGTGCCAGCTGGTGCGAGCTCTAGTGCAAATCTTCCCCATTGGCACGAGGTGTGAACTGGATACCCACGCCAATGCCAAAACATAGGTTTTTGAGTGGTTTCTAAGGAAATTTTCAACAGGAGAAATCATGTCCTTATGCAAAAGGATGCAAATAAGGTATTTGCAGAGTATGACACTACTCAAAGGTTTTGGGAAATACCCTCCAATATGTGGGGTGAGGGATTTTAGGGACGGTGACAAAATGCTGTGTAACAGATTCCCCCTAAAGCATGAGGTCCGAGATAGAGGGAGGGGTGAAATGCTTTATGAGAATGCATCCGACCCAAACACTATTGTTGGAAGACCTTCAAGTACATGTACAACTAATACATCCTATACATGACATGTGGTATGGGTGCATCCATCCAAAATAGAGTTCATAAACAATGAGATTTGAGGTATGGACACAACCATTTAGTAGTATGGATCAATAAATAGACTCAAGCATGGTCGCAGCCATCCAATCAGAAGAGTCACATAATAAGTCATAGTAATCCACAAAGAACCCACAGCCTGAATTTCATGAGACAAAACCCAGGGTCTTGTGCTCCATCTCAACCCGAACAAAGTACAAAATTTGAGCATGCAAATATGTGAGCTGAAGTCGAACATGCAAGAAAATTGTCTGATTACCAACCAATGATGAAAGCTGTGAACAGACACGAGAGAAACCACCAATAATGAAAATGGCTTTCAAGGTACAAAAGGTACAATCCATGGAATGTGAAGATTAATATGATGTCGAACACCCGCAGAGTCAATCGATCAAAGGCCAATGATGTGGACCTCACGTCGAGTGTGAAGAACCTGCCATTGAGGCATGCAGGCTCTAAGGTACCTAAAGGGAATCTCTAGATCAGCTTCTTGGATAATGATCTGGAGTCGACAGGAAGTGACCTTGAATGAAGGTGGGCCATAATGTTTCCCACAACATCGACATGAGACATACAAACATGATGTTTGTGAATCAAGACCAACAGAGAATCATAGGGAGGTTGAAAAATTCTGAGGAAAACTTCTCTTGAACATATTGGCGGTACGACACTGGATTTGGCAGTATTTGACATCAAGGGATCTGAGGTCATGGTGACATGGCAAAGAGAAGATGAGAGATCAAAAATTATTACCCAAACCCATGGAGGCGAAAAAATGATGAAATGAGATATCTACAGCCCGACACGAATGCAGACAAGTGCCATGTTCAAGAGTGACATACTGCCAACATGACTACAATCTTGGTTCCATTCTCCCCCACCATTTCTGGCGAGTACCCCAATTATTTTTGAAAACAAGCTTTAAGGGGATAGCATGTGCTTGAAATGTAAGTTTTTCCTTTAGAAAAATCCAACCTAGTACATTTTACGAGCCCTAGGAAGGAGGAACTCGAGTAAAGTCATCACGACGGAGTCCGATGTCATTAGTTTTAATGAGTCTGATAAAGGAAGAACTCGGCATCTTTTCATGTTTAGAGAGTTTGAAAAGAAAGCAAAAAGAAAACTCCAGCAAAGCCCTTTTTGTAAATAGTCTCTCAGATCTGAAAAGGTAGAAAATTGTGTCCGAGATATCCTCTTAGTCGTGATCGGCTAAGGTATTCCTTTTTCGTAAATAATCCATCCCAGCCTGAAAAAGGGGTAAACGTATATTGGGAAGATATCGTCTCGCAGCCAATTTAACGAGTTCAAAACGACAAGTGACTTGATGATATTTTTAGTTTTAGAGAGTCAGAAAAGAGATAAAAGATGACTCCAGTAGTGACTTTTTTTGTTTTTACCGAGTCCGAAAAAGTATAAAATACAACTCGTTTCTTCGTCATAACCCTGTGAAAACCTGTTGCTACACAAAAAGACGCATGTAAAACGTATTTCTCAAAAATAATATGAAAATGTAGCGAAAAATATGTTTTAAAACCTATTACAAGATTTTGAAATGTTATAAATGACCATAAGTGATAAATAATATTTATGTTTCACTTTTACCTCCTTGCAGAGAAATAGTGACCCGTTTCTCTTGTGACCTTCAGGCGATGATTGTGAACAATCCAGTGGACCAATCTGGATCCCGTCTGTTTCAGGTAAAAGCCGACACCATTTTCCATATTTTGATCTATATTTCATTGCATTTAGTTGTCATTTTGGGTCCCTTAGGGGAGGATTTTCAAAATCTAGGGCATCGCGGTTGGCGTGGGTTTCGGCCATGGACCCGTGCCAATCGACTATTTTTTACATGGAGGTCACGCCAGGTGGTGCGAATGTTAGTAAAACAGTCGTGCCAACCGTGCAACTCAAATTCTACTTTAAATTTAAGAAAATGCAACCAATTGATTGCAAATTTTAATACCCAAGGGGGCTTACAATGTTTCTATGATCAATTCATGCAGGTAAAAAAGAAAAAAAATATGGTTATGGAGTGGAAAGAGAGAGAAAACAGTGAGGAGGATGAAAAAGGCATGGAAAATGAACAATGCATGAATTCCCTCAGGAATTGTGGGCTCAAGAAGTTTTTCCTGACACCATGTCTCCGGGCTCAGCCCGAATTGCTTCAATACTTGATAAGCATTTGAGACGAAGATCAGGAGAAGTTTCTGCTTTGGGATTAAGAGCTTGAACTCAATGTCTCGGATGTATATTTCATCACTAGATTGTAGCACAAAGGTGCAGTCCCTATCTTGACCGATACTCATCCTTCTGGGGAAAGCATGGGAATGGTAATTGAGAGGGTGTGACGAGGGGCACAAAAAGGAACAGGGAGTGGCAAAGTGGACATCCAAACCATCCCTGATCTGGTGCTAAGAGTAGTTCTACACACTGTCATGCAGGCAGCTGGATCGTAGGCACTGCATGAGGCCACAAAGACACAACTACTTCTTGCCTCAGAGTGCATGAACCCGACCATCTTCAACTGGGCCGACGCCGTGACTATCAACATGAAACGACAACTCACTAAGTGCAAGAAGACCAAACTAAAGCAGTTTGGATACAGATCGACTCTAGTATCATTCTTCTTGGAATGATTAACCATATTCCAGCGTCAAGAGGTTATTGTCCCGATGCCGCCACCCACAGAGCCACGGATGGCTCGATGGGCCGCACTGATGCCTAGAGCAGGGGGTGGCCAATAGATGTCCTAGAGGCCAGAGTTTTTTGATTGGATTTGACAACAACTGATTTTCATGGAGGAATGGCCCTATGTGGGCACAAAATTCACCAAAGATCCCGACCTCCCACTCCCGGAGGGAGAGGATTGGGATGAAGAGCTAGGTGAGACTCATTTTTATTTTCATGAGTTTATAATTTTTTTCGGTATATATGAATTTTTTGACAGTTACTATTTATGTATGCAGATTTTGGCCCAAAACATCCTGTAGGTATGTCACCAATAGCGAGGTGAGCTCCTCGTGATTTTGATCCTCAGGGTGAGGGGATTGACCAGGAGATAGTACAGAACCTGGAGGGGATCACCCATGGGATTCCAGACTATGCTCATTTTGATGATGTTCCTCGGGCCTATCAGAGGCAGACTGTAGCGGTGTTGAGTTGTATCCACCACTTGCTGGGGTGATTGGTACAAGCGGTGACGTGTTATCATGAGCACCACGTCGATTTGGCACTTAGGCTTTATTTCCAAACATTTTTGAGAGACATGTTGTCTCACGATGTAACTGAAATAGACATATATTATTTTTGTGTTTTATGATGCACACGTTGCAAAAAATCGACATATATATATATATATATATACATTTATCTTCTCACATGGGTCTATTTACATATGATGATGTTTTTATAAATTGCACAAATGTCTATCTAGAAGCATGTTAGATATTGCATCTGTTAATGTATTCATTTGTCTTGGTACATGTTGATATCTAATGAAATCAAAATGTCTTTCAAGTAAACGAAAACACAAATACAATCTCAAAATGCATGGGTTTCGAACTGACTAATGACCATTAAGTTGAAGAAAAACAAGTTGTGAATCCAAATTCACAAGCAATGTGCATATTCCAAGGTTAACCGCCTCGGTTAATAGTTCCAAAACAACACTATATTCAGCGACATTATTTGTAGTTGGTCCTAGAAAAATACCTTGTAAGTTAATTAACTCACCAACAGGATTGTAAATTACCTAGGCTGCCAAGGACAAGTTCTTGGTATTGTGGGAAGGACCATCTGCAAAACCGACATAAGGGGAAATAGACATTTGCACAACAAACAAAACCCAATAAGTAGAAAAATCTCACAAAGCACATCAAACCAAAACATGCACAAAAATTAAAAAATCACCTATGTACACATATCATGCATGAATGACTCAAGCATAATACTTTTTGAGGTACAACACATTTCTGGGCTGCGATAAAGGATAACCTTCATAATTAATGAGCTCATAAGTGCCATTTTGTAACACACGTTTAATGATGTAGGCCGGCTCATGCCACATGGGTTGGAATTTTCCTGCCCCCAACTTGTCATGAGCTTGGTCGTATAGGAGAATGAGATCGCCTTCAATGAAATAACGAGGGGAAACTGTTTGGTCAAAATGGGCTTTGACTCGCTTCTTCTATGCTTTGATGACCAAGGCAGCCAAGCGATGAGTTTCATCCAATCTCTCTAAGTAGAGAAGATGCTCTTCTTCAGGCGAAGTATTATGCAGTAATTCCACAACTATTTTGAGTGAAGGGATTTCACATTCAATTAGAAGAGTGGCTTCCAGACTGTATACCAACTGAAATGGGGTAAATCTAGTTTCACTCTTAATTGATGTTCAGTAAGCCCAAAGAGTTGAGAAAAATATTAGGTTCCAATTTGATTTATGGATCCCAATTGTTCGTTGAAGCATTGTAACAAGGAATTTGTTGACGGCTTCAACCTGGCCATTATCTTGAGGGTAATTAGGCGTTGAGCTATTGTGATGCAGTCCCTAACTTAAATGTCAGCTCCACCATCATGTAATTCCAAAAATAAGAACCATGATCAGTGATGATGGCTTGAGGAACACCAAACCAAGTAATAACATGATTCAAAATGAATTGTGCCACTGTCTTACCGTCCGCAGCTAGTGTAGGCATTGCTTCATCCCATTTCGTGAAATAATCGACCGCAACAATAATATAAGCATGCCCCTCGGCCGAAAAAGGGTTACATGTCATAAAATCGATGCCCCATTTTTCAAAATGACCCACGGTAATGAAAGGATGTAAAGGAACCGGTGGCGCACGCATCTTGCATTGATATATCTAGCACGCATGACATTTGCGTACTACGACAATGCAGTCTTTAAAGATAGATGACCAAAAATAGCCAGCACGAAGGATCTCCTGTGCAGTGGCATAACTAGACATGTGACCACCACAGGCGCCACTGTGTCAGTCATTTGAAACTTTCTTAGCCTCCTTGAGGGTCAGACATCGACGGAGCACGGAATCGACTCTAACATGATAAAGGGTATCTCTGACGATACGATAGGGTTGCAACTGATGCCGAATGTGGCGTCAGACATCCTTCATCAATTTGGACCTGAAAGTAGAGGTCTGGAGGTACACAATGATATCACTATACCACAGATCAAGGGTGCTCATCAGAAAAAGAGTTTCTTCTGGAATATGATCCTCGAATCGAGAAGGAGCAGAGTCGGTGGGGAGAGAACAAATCAAATCAGAAAAAACAGGTGATTTCTTCAATTTGGCTGTAGTAAATTCCAAATCAAACTCTTAGAGAATAATGATCCACTTCGAGTATTTTCCCTCGAGCAACTACTGAGAAAGAATATAAGTCATGGGGTTACAGTCAGAAATCATGGTCAACGTGCGTAAAAGGATGTAGTGACGAAAATGCTGGACGACTTGGACTGTAGAAAACATTAACTTCTTGACATGTGCGTAACGCATTTCAGGGTCGATAAGGTTCCGAGATAAGTAATAAACGACATGCTCGTTACTGTCATCATCATCTTGAACCAATACCATGGAAATCGTGCTGAAGGCGACAACAATATAAAGGGTGAAATCACGATGGTAATTTAGAGGATGTAATAGGGGAGCATTGGCGAGCAACGTCTTAAGCCTATCAAAAGACTATTGAGCAATTGTAGGTTTTAACCTTGAACAGAAATTATCTACACACGAATCTTATAACAGAAAATAAACAATAGTGAGAGCATAAAACATAAAACAGATAAACACAGAGATTTTCCCCTGGATCCCAAATCGGGACGACCAGCTTGATTTTTCATTATATTTCTTTTAGTGTTACAACACATATATATACATGCCGAAGCATACATAAACCCCAATCCATTAACCCTAGATTAGAACATAACCATAGTTCCCTTGACCGGATCTACAAAAATACCAGGGGCCGAAAACCATCGAACCCCAAAACCATGTGCAAAACCATGCACAAAACCATGGACGTAGACTACCCAGCGGAAATTAAGGAACCAAAATTAGTCGTGGAAAGAATATAACACATACCCAACATTCTCCCACTTGTTGTTTTCTTTCCACGGGGAGCCACAGGAGGGCTTAGTCATTTTCCCAATTCTTCAACACCCATTGTTTCTCTACACCAAGAGAACTTCTGAGTGCTCACAGACTTTGTCAATGCATCTGCAACATTCTTCAAAGTGTCCACCTTTACCAGCAACACCCTTTTAGCCTCAACCATATCTCTAACAAAGTGATATTGAACATAAATGTGCTTTGTCTTTGAATGATAAGTAGGGTTCTTAGCCAAGAAAATTGCACTTTGGCTATCACAGTCTATCCTTATAGCTTGTTGTACCAACCCCATACTTGAACACAATCTCTGCAACCAAGCTGCTTCCTTGCTTGCATGAGTGGCTGCTATGTATTCTGCCTCTGTAGTTGAAAGAGCCACTACAGACTGTCTTTTACTCATCCAACTGACTGCACCTCCAAATAGGCTAAACACATACCCACTTGTAGATCTTCTTTGGTCCGGATCTCCAGCCCAGTCTGCATCAACAAAACCACGAATGTCCAACATTCTTTCCAATCCTGGTCTTCCCTGGTAGCACAAGCCATAATCACTAGTGCCACGTAAATATCTGAAAACCCGCTTCACTACTGTCCAATGCTCCTTCCCTGGGTTTGACATAAACTTTCTCAATACTCCCACTGCATGTGCAATGTCTGGTCTAGTACAGACCATTGCATACATCAGGCTACCCACTGCACTTTCATATGGAACACGGGACATATACTCCTCTTCTTCTTGTGTCTTGGGACACTGTTCAGCAGACAGCTTTACACCTACAGGAATAGGAACATTCACCACTTTACTATCCTGCATATTGAACCTCTGCAATATAGTCTCGACATACTTCCTCTGGTTTAACCAGAGCTTCCTCTTTGCCCAATCTCTCTTAATTTCCATACCCAAAATATAGTTTGCAGCACCAAGATCCTTCATGTCGAATTTGGAGAACAGTTGGGTCTTCAAATCTTGGATAATTTCTTTGTCATTTCCAATCAACAACATATCATCCACATACAAGACCAGATATATAACACGATCACCAATTAATTTAAAATAAACACAATGATCCTCCTTGCTTCTGGTGAAGCCAAGTCCCCATATATAGGTATCAAATTTCTGATACCACATCCTTGGTGACTGTTTTAACCCATACAGAGACTTCTTCAACCTGCATACCAGTTCTTTCTTACCCTTCACCATAAAGCCTTTAGGTTTCTTCATGTATATCTCCTCCTCTAGATCCCCGTGAAGAAAAGCTGTCTTCACATCCATTTGTTCTATCTCAAAATCAAATGCAGCAGTAATAGATAAAAGTAATATAATAGAAGTAACGTTGGCAACAGGAGAAAAAATATCACCAAAATCAATTCCAGGCACCTGGGAATAACCTTTCGCTACCAACCGAGCTTTGTATTTCTCCACCTTGCCTTATACATTCATCTTCTTCTTAAACACCCATTTTCTCCCAATGGGCTTCCTTCCAGCCGGCAACTCCACCAGATCCCATGCATCGTTTTTGTGCAAGGATGCCATTTCATCAACCATGGCCTCCTTCCAGAGTTTTCCATCCTCTGAATCTACTGCCTCCCTGACAGTTCTGGGTTCATCATCAATTATAGTTAAGGAAAAACCTGAACAGAAAGCAGATGGACTATACCTTTCTGGTTGCCTTCTTTCCCGAACTGATCTTCTCAAAGCTGGAGTTTGTGGCTCTTCATCTTCTGAGTCTTCTTCTATTGTAGAGTCTGATTCATCCTCCTTTAGTTCAAACTCTATCTTCTCAGGTTCCTTTGGTAGGACTTCATGTTTAACAACATCTTTCACTTCTCTAAACACCACATCTCGGCTGTACACAACCTTCCTTGTTTATGGGTTCCAAAGCTTGTAACCCTTTAAACCATCCTTATACCCAATAAAGATGCACCTTTCAGATTTATTATCCAACTTGGTCCTTTTCTCCTTCGGAACATGTACATATGCATCACATCCAAATACCCTTAGATGTGAAAGAGAGGGTTTCTTACTAGTCCATACCTCATGTGGGGTCTTATCCTCCAACGCTGATGAAGGCGATCTATTAACTAAGTAACATGCAGTCTCCACTGCCTCTGCCCAGAATTCTTGTCCTAACCCGGTACCACTGAGCATGCTTCTTGCCTTTTCCATCAATGTTCTATTCATTCTTTCTGCAACTCCATTTTGTTGAGGTGTGTATGGAGTAGTCTTCTGCCGTGCTATACCACACTTCTTACAGAACTCTTCAAATTCCTTCTTGCAGAACTCCCCACCATTATCTGTCATCAATGCCTTTATCTTCTTCTCTGTCTGGTTTTCCACCAGAGCCTTAAATTCTTTAAATTTGTCGAAGACTTCAGATTTCTTCCTCAAGAAATATATCCATGTATTCCTTGAGAAGTCATCTATGAATGAAACATAGTACACAGACTTTCCCAGTGATGGAACTGACACAGGCCCAAACACATCACTATGCACAAGTTCTAATATCTTGTTTGCCCTCTTAGCACCAGAAGGAAAACTCACCCGATTCTGCTTCCCATATACACAATGTTCACAGAAATCGAAATCCAGAGAACAATTAGACATACCTTCTACCATACCATTTCTGTGCAGTATCTGAAGGCCCTTCTCTCCAATATATCCAAGCCTTTGATGCCATAACATGGTCTTTTCTCCAGAGATAGCTAGGCTTTCCACTCCACTTTCAGGAACCATAGAACTATTACACCCATCAATAACAGTGCTACCTTGTAGCTTGTATAGAGTTCCAGTCCGAACTCCCCGCATTAATACCAGTGCTCCCCGAACCATCTTGCAGGCATCTTTCTCGAACACTGTTTTTACACCTGCATCATCCATCTTGCTTACGGAAATCAGATTTCTGGCCAATGCAGGAATATGCAGAACACCAGGAAGTGTTCTAATCCTTCCACCTTGCAGCTTCAGCTTGACCTTTCCACGTCCGACGATTTTGGCCTTCCTATCATCCCCTAGGAAGACATCACCACCATCATATTTCTCATACTCGCAGAACCACTCCCTATGGGGAGTGAAGTGAAAGGATGCACCTGAGTCAATTAGCCATGACTCATGATCTACATGTGTATTTGAAGAAGAAGCCAAATACACATCCCCACCTTCATCCGAGGTGGTTTTTGCCTCTGCAGAAGGAGCATCCTCAGATCCCTTTCCTTTATCAAGAGCTTTAGATCTGCAGTCCTTTTTGTAGTGCCCTTCCTTTCCGCATTTCCAGCACACCTTTAAAAACTTTCCAGGAGATTTAGATCTCCCTCTAGATTTGGATCTCCCACTCGAAACCTTATTCTTGTTTCTGTTCTGGGACCTTCCTCGTACAGATAAGGCATCTCCATTCTGACCCTCCATATTTCTCTGTCTCATTTCCTCCGACAGCAAGGCTGAGACAATGTCATCAAAATTCAAGGTAGTTGTATTGCTACCTATTGCAATAACCAGACTGTCCCACGAGTCTGGTAGAGAACACAACAAACTGATGCACTTATCTTCATTTGAGATTTTAATATCAACAGATGACAGCTGACTTACCACAGTATTGAAGGCATTCAGATGCTCTGTCACCGAGTCTCCATCCTTCATCCTCGGGTTATACAGCTTTTTCCGTAGGAACAATTTATTCACTAGAGACTTAGATTGGTACAAAGTCCCTAGCTTTTCCCACAAGGTCTTCGCCGTAGCTTCCCCAGATACATTCAACAATACTGAATCTGAGACACACAACCGTATTGTGCTTTTAGCCTTCCGATCCAGTTTCTTCCAGTCTTCATTTGACATTCCTGTTGGCTTAGTACCTGGATCTACCGCGATCCACTGATCTTTATCCACCAGCAGATCCTCCATCTTGAGCTTCCACAACTCAAAACTCTGACCGTTAAATTTCTCGATCTCTATCTTTCCGCCGCTCGCCATCTTCTCTCACCGCAAGAATCGATCCCGCAGATCTCCCACTGAACAGGGTCTACCTCAGGCCCGAACTAAAAACCCTTAGCAGCAAAGGCGTCCCCTTGAAGCCGAAACAGCTCTGACACCAAATGTAGGTTTTAACCCTGAACAGCAATTATCTACACATGAATCTTATAACAGAAAATAAACAATAGCGAGAGCATAAAACATAAAACAGATCAACACAGAGATTTTCCCCTGGATCCCAAATCGGGACGACCAGCTTGATTTTTCATTATATTCCTTTTAGTGTTACAACACATATATATATATGCCGGAGCATACATAAACCCCAATCCATTAACCCTGGATTAGAACATAACCGTAGTTCCCTTGACCGGATCTACAAAAATACCAGGGGCCGAAAACCATCGAACCCCAAAACCATGTGCAAAACCATGCACAAAACCATGGACGCAGACTACAACACATACCCAACAGCAATCTCATCCCAACAGAAAGAGATGTCCTGCTTTAAAATTCGTGTGAATCCTTTGGCTAATTCAACATAGTTTGGGATAAAATGACGTAAGAAAGAATCAATGCAGAAGACACATTTATGTGGGTTGAGCCGAATGTATTAACATCTACAACGAAGAAAGATCTGGCAGAGATGATTCGGGTGGTATTTTCATGCAGCTGAATGAGATGGAAGGTCATCCCGGTATGGTTGAACAATATGATGAATATTGTGAAAGGCATAAGACATCACATGCTGGAATGTAGCTCGAGCATTTTTCAAGCTGAAAGGGAGTTTCTTATATGTGAATGTTCCCCACGGATAGATAAAAGTGGTCTTGTGTTGATTAGACAAGAGAATTTTGATCTGATTATAGCTCGAAAAACCATCCCTAAGGGAAAAAATCCCACTCCTCGCAGAATTTTAAATGATCTTATCGATGAAAGGGGTGGGATAGTTATCTTTAGGATAGGCCCGATTAATATCACGGTAATCAACACAGACACGAATTTCTCCCTGCTTCTTATCCATAGGAACGATATTGGATACGCATTCTGTCAGAGGAATCGGATAAATGAAACCCGCTTTGAGAAGTTTTTCAACTATAGATTTTATGGCAGCGGCTTTCCGAGGATGCACTGGACGTAGACGTTAGCACACAGGCTTCGCACCTGGGTAGGTGGGAATCTCGTGCACCACAATACTGGGATCAATATGAGGCATCTCTTTGTAAGACTAGGAGAAAACATCACAAAATTCGTGAAAGAGACTAGTGTACACTTGGACTTCATTTGAAGAGCAAGTGACTCCCACATGGATGTTCTCGACAATTCCTGGTTTCACAAAAATGTCGATAGGCATCGTCTAAGTGATGTTCCCCAAGTTACCTTCCGTGAAGACTTCATGAGTCAAGATAGGCATTTGAAGTGGTGGAGAAGCAACTTGGGATGAAAAACGCTCAAGACAGTCAGACATCACCTCGAGGCAGGGCATAAATGAGGAACGATGATGCCCATCGCTCCACGGTAGATATTCGAGAGACATGGTTTCCATAATAGCTTCATTGGATGGAAACAATTCTTTCAGATGATCCTGCGAATCGGCATCGCCAAGCCAAGGGGATTGAGAATAAACATGAAGAGCCATGCTCAAAGGAGCACCTTCAGAAGGGGGAGAATCGAATGCAGCTGTAAGCTCACAATAATTGATCTCAATTGGACTAAGCGGCATCAAATCCCCAAATGAATCAACTTGTTCAGGAAAAGGGATGATCCATGGGTCATCTGATCGAGAGATCATATTAAATTGAACGGTATTTGGTGGTGGAAAGGGAAAAATGCCCATGAGAGCGAGGTCTTTGAAGAGACTGGGCCCTACAGTATTAGGGGGAGACGGAATCTGATCCATGTATGGCATGTTGTTCTCTGAAGAAGAGGTAAAGAATGAAAACTGATCAACATTGATGATATTGCCCTCGTGAGGAAACTTTAGAAGTCGAAAGAGGGTGGATGGAATGCACAACATGGTGTGATTCCAACTGTGACCAAGTAGAAGATTGTAATTTAGTTTAGCGTCAACTACTTCTACTTCAACGTTGACCGTCTTTCCTTGCAATGTGATCAGTAAGCTAGCAAGAACACCCAAGGGTTTCGATTCCCTTCCATCAAATGCCTCAAGGGAATTGGATGACGAAGTGAGAGCTGGAGAGCCAATAGCCTTCCAGCAAGAAGATGACATGACATAGGTGGATGAACCTTCATCCACAGTGGTCCTATGGATATTGAGACCGTTAATATCGACTTGTATGACAAGCGCAATCTGGTGCGGAAGTCGGGGGACAAAATTCTCTAAGTCGAAAGTGAGACGACTAGAATCATCAGGATAGATACCACTGATCATAGATAATAACGCCTTCCGTTGAGATAGACAACTCTAGAGAACTTCCAACATGGACATCGTAGACAGTACCTGTGCTAAATCCTCAACAGTACTGTAATGCTGAGTATCATGGGCGTTAGGATGATAGGAAGATTTCTGGAGAACACCTTTAGAAGGTGGTCGTACAATGGGTTCTCCACTGGGTCTTTCAATCTCAAGAGGACTAGAGGCAGGTGGGGAAGGAGGACCATCGACGATCTCTTTCCCGACTACCTGCTGCAATACAAAATAATCTTTTGACCGAGAAGCGATGGAAATGGGTGCAGAACCGTCCATCATGAATACTTGAGAGCCAAATGACGCAGATGGTGATGATTGATCAACCATCTGGGTCTACTAAGATTGGAAAGGTACTTTAAGGACCACCAAAGTTCCCTTAGCGCCTTTGAGAAGTTGACTAACCACAAATCGTCGAGGACAATCCTTAGTTTAGTGATCCTCTTCACAAATCAGACAGGAATACTTTGACTTTCACTGTGAACCATCATCACCATGAGGCTTAGATGATTCCGGTTTTGGGGTATCATCTTTGGCCTTGCCTTTTCCCTTCTTCTTCCCCTTGGAAGTCTTGTCTGTAGGATTGGACTGAATGGCGTTGACTTCTGAGGTTTTACTAGAATCTGGGGTAGACTAAGGAGCAGAATTATTGGAAGAATTCGATTTCTACTTCTCATTGGAAGACTTGCATTAATTCTGAGATACGAAGCCAATAACGCCGTCAATTGATGGGGTAGCCGACGCTTTAGAGGTCCTAGGTCGTGGAGCTTTAGTCAAGATGTCATACAAAATGCCTAATTGGGAGTACACCAAATCAAGGTACTGGGCACAAGCAATGGCTTGTTCCTCAGTTACACATGCTCCCATGGTGATGTATTTCACAATCTGGTTGAAAAAAGAGGTAGTGAACCAATCAGTAAGAAGCTGATCAGGAATTTCGAACTTGATCAGGCATCGACGCCGTCTCCATTCATGAATGTGGTTCGAGATATGGGTAGCCTGGTCCTGTTTCAAGGATGTTAGGAGATGCGTCCTGGCTTCATAACGAACCGGCAACTGGAAATTAGTTAGGAATGCCATAACGAGAGTGTTGAAAGGTTGAAAGATACCACAAGGAAGTTTGATATAGCACTTAACAGCAGCACCGGTAAGAGTGCGCTGGAAAAGATGAAGTCGGACAGAGTCATCCACCCAAGAATTGGAAGAACACCATAAATGGTATGTCATGACATGTGCTTGGGGGTCTTCTCCAGAATTTCCCTTAAACTTGGGACAATCACCAGGAACCTTTGTTGGAACCGGGGGCCAATATGGATTATGAAGGATGGGATCATTTGTTAATTTGGACACATCGGGTAACTCCAACGTGGTGAGAAAAGGTAATTGAGGGTTAAAAGGCATAGCAGATCCTTGATAAGGACATGTATCCATATTCCATCCTGGTTGAGTATAACTCTAGCCCCATTAGGTTTGTCCTAGAGGATTCTGACCATAAGTGATATAAGCCGGATAATTCGATTGATATGACAGTTGAGAACTAGGATACGAGGGTTGATAACTAGGATACTAATTTTCAGTATACGAGGATCTTGATTGAGCTGCGTAGGGATTTTTCTGTGGAGTATAATTATAGCCTGGCGGTTGAGGGTAGTAAGAAGAACCTTTAGTGAGGTTGTAAACCGGTCGATATTTACCTTGAGGAAAATAACCGCTTTGGGGTTGAACGGGCTGCTGATAAGTAGGGCCTTGCTGAGCTGAATAGGTCGGGCGCACAAGTTGATTTGGCTATGGCATAGAATAGAGCGATAGCTGAGCAAGGTTAACAGATTGTGTAGGTTGTCCTGGTTGAACAGGTTGACCTGACTGATGAGGGCCACCAGGTTTCCCCTGTTGAGCAGGCTGGCCTGACGGTTGCGGTGGTCGAGGTTGTGCCTGATAGCCAGGTTGACCTGTGGCAGGACCATAATATGGTCCTGGTTGTGCAAAGTTTTGACCAATTGGAAAATATGGCTGCTATGGTTGCACCAAAGGTTGAGATGGATGGATTTTCCCCCGAGGAATGTATTAAGGTCTGGGTTGATATATCGGTTATCCGGCTGGTCCTTGAGGTTGCCTTGGTTGGACTAGAGGATGAGCTTGTAAAGGTTGACCTTGAGGGTTGTAAGGCTGCCCTTGCGGGCCGTAAAACAATCCTTGCTGGATCGAAGGTTTTCCTTGTGGGTCGTACGCATACCCTTGTTGAGCCAAAGGTTCTCCTTGCGAGCCGAAAGAATATCCTTGTTGAACTGAATGTTGTCCCTGAAAGGGTTGTCCTTGTTGGTTAGAAGGTTTCACAAGAAAGGTAGGTATAAAACCATTAATTTACTGATAAGCCTCAAGAGTAGGAAAATAGATAGGGTTTCTATGCTTATCATATTGAAATGGAAGCGAATAAATCGGGGTACCATCCCCTCCATAATGAGAAAAATAAGGATGATTAGGATCCTGAGGGGACTAATTAGTATGGGAGATCTGCTGATAAACAACCAATTGATACTCCTCAAAAGAAATAACATTAGGGATTGCCATAGCAATCGAAGTCTCTATTGAAGCCCAAACTCCTGATGACTGAGCGGTGACGACTGGTGCCAATGCAGCCACACAGACAGTAGGCCTAGTGGGGACAGATGTAAAAAAAGGCGTCGACAAGACAGGTGTCGTCGACGACATCCCTAACAATGGGAGAACGGGCCCCCTTGACGGAGTTGATGTTGCCATTGAGGCAATACCGGCTATAATCTGACCCAAAGACCTATATCCAGCTGGAAGAGACACTGATGGTGAAGATTAAGCAAGGTCTGATGGATGTCTTCTGGAAAAAGGTGGTATTATTCATCAGAAACTGGAACGCCCTCACTGCCATTAGGACTAGATGATTCTATCTTTGAATCCACCGTAAGATCTTGCAAAAGAGTACGGGGGCTAGGAGGTATGATAGCAGCTAAAAACAGTGATCTCGATGTGAGAGGGGGGAAATGTTCCCCGACCCCAAACCCAAACCAAGCTTGGAAAGAGGCCAATGGAACTCAAATGGTTCTCCAAGGCGGTACTCTAACGGGATGACAGGCTGCTCAAGCTCGGCAGACCTAGAAGTATGTGAAGTTTCAGATGAATCGTCCGTGTAAGGAATACTAGTAGACGAAACCGATGGTTCCACCACTGTGACTGTAGCACATGAAAAAAGGGAAAAAGATCAAAAGGGAAGACTCTTGGCGCAAAACCAAGGTAAACAAATACAGGCCAAGTAATCAAAATTTAAAGGGTGTGTAATCGTAGGTAGTTTATTTTACCAAATTGAAACCAAAAATTTGTTGTTTCATGTTTGAAGAGTCAAGAAATAGTCAAAGATGACTCTAGTCTCTTTTAGTTTGAAACGAGCACAAAAGGACAAGTGCTCAATGATATTTTAAAATTTATGGAGTCAGTGAAGATAAAAAATGACTACTCAGGTAGTCTAGGTAAAAGGGTGTACCAGGTCCCTGTGAACTGCCATATAGACCTTGGTTATAAAATGAAAGAAATATCAACCAAGAACTTGACGTACGTGCTGCTAGTCTCCCTGAATGCCGTGCCATATACACCTTGGTTATAAAATGAAAGAAATATCAACCAAGGACTTGATGTACATGCTGCTAGTCTCCCTAAATGCCGTGTTCAATGTATCATGGTTACAAGGCAGAAAATTTGGCTTCCTACGGATAAAATGATTGCAACCTAGAGGGGTCTCCCTTTATATACTCGACGGTACAAGGATCAAAAGTCCGTAATAGCATTGTCTGAAGCCAGATGGCGAGTGACAACTGCAAGGTTTAAAGACGTTAGAACACGTCTCTAACTTAGACCACTAAATATTCCATTAGGTTTCAATGTTGCCTTAGGTTAATTGAATAAATTTTAAGTTGATCTTGTATTTATGCTTCAATTCCAAGGTCCTACTAAATGTTGAATCTCACGAATCCCTAAATGCAAGCTACATGGCATAAAATACCATTTTGTTCAATGAAGAGCTATCTATGAGAAAGTTAAGAGTTTTCAAGAGATATAAAATAATAAGAACACACAGAAAAATCCACTACAATGCCTAATGCAAGTTAATGAAAATGAGAAATCTCTCCTAGAATGCCCAATGCTAGTTATGCGAAAGATTTTCCAATTCCAAGAATGCAAGAAATTTTTTATTTTTTTTATTTTTCAATGTAATAGAGCAAGGAGTGCACTAAATGACATGAAAAATAAACCTTCACACTAGTTCGAGAATTTCAAAGCGAGAGTCGAAACGAAACAATTCGATCAACTCAAAAGCAAACAAGACAAGAACTCAGACCAATGTCACAATCTCTCAAATCAAAGAAAGATGTCGAAACAGACCCATACAAGCAATGTGAGCTATGCTTGGAGTGACAAGAAGCAAAATTGAATGAAAGAGGCAAGATTCACCCAAGACTCATTCCACCAAATGCAATCACTCAAAATGGATCCAAGGAGCTGAATGCAATCAAGCAAATAACGAAGGTGACTGCGAAACAAAAACTCAAGCTCCTACAGGAGGCTTAGCATACCCTAGCAATAGAAAATCCTAAAGCCATGATGCTAAAATAAATGGACAAAAAACCAAAGGAAGAAAGCCATTCACAGTCACAAACAAACCCAAAGCATTCAAATCAAGTCAAGGAAACACCCAAAGACAGCAAGATGGTCCAAAAAATCCAAAACAAGGAAAACCCTAGCACGTACAGGAAATGTCACGACTGTCTGGCTGTAATTGGTGCCAGACAGGGGATGGCGCTAGTGATGAACTGGCAACAAGCGCCAGTGGGTGCGGCTGTCAAACAGGAAACCGCACCAATCAAGCCAACCTTAAAAAAATGAAAATTTTGGAAAAACAGAGGTCAGATCTGATCCTATGGGGCTGAACAGGGGTCTTGGACTCAGAAAACATAATCAGAAAAGCAATCTAAGAAAGCAAAGACCACTAATATGACCTAAGGGACGAAAGACAAACTCACGCTGATCCCCAGTGGAGTCGCCAATTTGTTGGTGAGGTAAATCCCCTCTACGGACAGAGGCGATCCCACTAGCCCTAGAGTGGGTCTAGCAACAAATGAGATACGCTATGACATCAATTCCTAGTTAAGAATGGACAAAGACTTAGTAGATCACTTACCGTAGGTCCTGCGCTATTGTGTCATCTGGGAGAATGGTTGCCTCTCGCTCCTGATTTGACAGATCACGATCCGCAATTTCTCACGCCTGGATACCTGCACATACACAAGAAACGAAGACGATACACAACATACTATTTCTCATTCCTAACTATCAGTCAGTCGAAGAAGACTAAATTAAATGCATCAAATAAACATAACACAGAGATGGAATCAATACCATAGTCGAGTATATTAATTTAAAGAAGGAAGAGTACAACTAGGCTTCGACGTTGCGATCTCCTCCAGTAGGCTTCAAGCAGAGCACGTCTCACAAAGCTCATTGGGAATTTAGACGGGGTTCTCTCTACGGGATCCTTCTTGGTTCAACCTTCTCTATGGCGATTACTCAACTATAATATCTCTTCTCCAAGTTCAGCTTCTTGGCTATATGTTCAGCTAGCTTTTGTAAAGGGAGAAGGCTTGTTTATATAGTGGGAGAAGGAGAGTTTAGGATCCCTATAATCATGGGGGGGAGTCCTATCTTCAAAGAATGTTCCATTAACCATTTCCTAAAGGAAGAGATCCATGGCTTATCGAGTTTAACCACTTGCAATGAGTCATTCCTAAGGTGGTTAAAGGAAACTTCTGCCTCTAATTTGTTAAAAAAAATTCCAAAAAGGCTGGCACAGACACAACAAAGAGACAGAGCGCCAGCTGGTGCTGTCTCTTGTGCAAATCTTCCCCATTGGCACGAGGGGTCAACTGCCTACCTGCGCCAACACCAAAACATAGGTTTTTGAGTGCTTTATGAGGAAATGTTCAACAAGATAAATCATGTCCTTATGCAGAAGGATGCAAAGAAGGTATTTGCAGAGTATGACACTGCTCACAGGTCATGGGAAAGACCCTCCGATATGCAGGGTGAGGGATTTCAGGGATGGTGAAAAAATGTTGCGTGACACTTACTGACTTCCCTCAGGCACCATAAGTCCTCGACACTACAAGAAAAAAGCACATTGGTGAGGGGCAAAAATGGTCACCATAAGCTCATTGGTGAGGGTCAAAAGAGCCTTCGTCACCAAAAACATAAATAGTCATTCCTAGAAATTAATAAGATAAATAAAGGTTTATCTAATTAATTTCTTTGGTTTTGGGTTAAACATGACTGGTAATAATAATTAAATTATGGCTTAATTAATTATTCCATGAGGAAAATCAAACAAATATGGGTTTGTTTAATATTTCCTTTTGGGGTTTCTTTTGTTTAACATAGTGAAAGTGGTTTTACTTAGGGTAAAACTGGTCTTACATGGTGTACTTGGGTCCATCTAATGATAATAAGTTAGATGACCAAAAAATGGTGTAACAGTTGGTTTCACAACATTTGGTATTAGAGCTTTGAGATTCTAGGGTTTTGCTACTCCAAACAGGTCATCGTGGAATTTTCGCTATAATGTTTTTTCTATGAAGGTTAAGAATCTGAAATTGTTAGAGTGTGAAGCCAAACTCCTGAGGAACATCGTCGCAAAATTTTGGAGCTTGGTTCGCAATATTTTCAGAGATATGATCTGTGCAAGTTAAGTCATTTTGCAGGCTCCTGAATTTAACCTAAACAGGTCATCGTGGTATTTTTGTAATAGTTTTTTTTTCTACGAAGGTTCAAAAGCTAAAATGTTTAGAGTACAAAGCTGCAATCCTGAGGAAAATCGTTGCAAAATTTTAGATATTGGTTCACCAAAATTTTCAGAGATATGATCTGTGGAAGTTAGGGCTTTTTTAGGCTTCTGAATTTCATCTCAGGCGGTGTGGGAAAATCTTCATAGCTCTCTCTCTGAGCATCGGACTGGAATGTTGTAAAAAGTGGCCGCAAGTACATGGACTTTAGTTTTTGTTCTATCAATTTCAGAGCCAAAGGAGGAAACAGTGACATGTGGCAAGTCGTACAATTTCGCTCTACTGAACCAGTCCAGAATTAGGTCATTGTGGGAGATTGGACACAACTTTGTCTTGGAGCATCAAAATCAAGTCAGACCTGTGGCATTTGAAAGAAGCTTCGGAGGGCTACTACAGGGCTGAATTTCAGATATCGAAGATTTTCAAGCACAGATATAATACAATTTCAATATCGAGCTCCTCAAAGCTAGTAAAAGGTGTGTATTTTTTTTCCGAATTGCATAAGTCTTGTTTGAAGAAGCAAGTTGAATTGATTGCAAGGGCCTATTGTAGAATAGATATCAATATTGGAGTCTGAAATGGCCCCTAAAAATAATTCAACACCCATTAAGCCTTTAGAAGGCTCTACTATGACTCATGAAGATGAATAATGGCAACATGACATATCAAAATTACAAGAGCAAGTGCAACAAATTTCTCTCTCGCAAAGAGCAACAAAAAATGACATGGAAGTTTTGAAGAAAGGCATGGAAACTAAGATGGATGGTTTGAAGAAAGGCGTGGAATCTAAGATGGATGGTTTGAAGAATGGCATGGAATCTAAGATAGATGGCATGGAAGTTGGCATGGAATCTAAGATGGATGACATGGAAGCTAAGATCGATGAGAAAATCGAAAACATGAAGACTGATCTAAAAGAAGACATGGAAGGTTTGACAAAGTTGATACAAGAAATGTTTCCTAATGGTGAAAAGATAGTAGAGGAAACTCATGATGAGAACAAAATAAATGTTAATCGTGATTTCATAAACTCTAATGTTGGAGGGAAGAACCACATATTCCAAAAATGGATATGAGGAAGTTTGATGGAAAGGATCCTGTAACATGGATACTACAGATGGAGCAATATTTTGATCTCCATAACGTGCAAAACACACAAAAGGTACGCATTGCAACTTTACATTTAGAACAAAATACATTTGTATGGTATCGATGGCTTTGCTCCCGTAAAAAAATTGTCACTTGATCAATTTTTATGGAGGAAATGATAGCACATTATGAGGATACAAAGAGAAACACCTTCTTTAGCCAATTGATAAATCTCAAACAAAAGGGTTTAATGAGGGAGCACATTGAGGACTTCCAAAAATTGAATATAAGGGTAACTGATATTCCAGAGGAACACATGATTGATCTCTTCATAGGTACTTTAAAGGATAACATCCAACATGAAGTTTGCATTTTGGAACCTGATTCATTGGAGAAGGCATTCAGGTTGGCAAGAAAAATTGAATGTAAAATTATGGCGACAAGGAAGCCTACCACTCACTTCTATAAAGAAGTGTTGCTACGCCTAGATTTCCACAACCTACAAGGTTGACACCACAACAATTGGAAGAAAAAAGAGCAAAAGGGCTTTGCTACAGTTGTGATAGCAAATACACTAAAGGTCATAAGTGTGCTGAGAAGAAATTATTTTACATAGATTGTGAAGAGGAAGAAGAAAATGAACAAGAAGAGGATATACACCGGGAACCAACCCCAGAAGAGGAAGAAATGAATCCAACCATATCGTGTAATGCACTGGCAGGAATTACCACTCCTCAAACTCTCAAGATAAAAGGACAAATCAAGAAGAGAAAGGTAATAGTGTTGATTGATTCAGGTAGCACCCATAATTTTATTAATTGTAAGGTAGCCAAGGAATTAAATTGTTTCCTATACCCAGCACCAGAATGTCAAGTGATGGTTGCAAATGGAGGAACTATAAATTGCTCTGGAAAATGCCATAATATCAAGCTAACCATGGGGGAATATGTATTGACTAGTCCAATGCTTTTCATTCCTATGGGAGGTGCTGATGTTGTACTGGGAGTACAATGGTTACAATCTTTGGGGACGGTAGCTTTTAATTTTCAAGAACTTTTCTTGAAATTTTTTTCAGAAGGAAAGGAAGTCGAATTACGGGGTATTGCGGGGAAGCCAGGAAGGATAATAAGCTCTAATGTCATGACAAAGCTTCTAAAGAAAGAACAACGAGGCGTAATTGCACAATTATGCTCACTAGAAGTTTCAACATCAAAATCATCTATTCCTGCAGATCTCCAACAAGTCTTGGACAATCATTCCAAGGTGTTTGAAACTCCCAAAGGACTCCCACCTATTCGTGATCATGATCATGCTATTCATTTGATTCCCGGAAGTGTTCCTCCAAACATCAGGCCTTATAGATATCCTTACTTCCAAAAGAGCGAAATTGAACGTATGATTGCAGAAATGTTAGAGGCGGGTATAATTCAACCTAGTCAAAGTTCTTTCTCTGCTCCTGTAGTATTGGTACACAAGAAGGATGGATCATGGCGCATGTGTCCAGATTATAGGGAGCTCATTAAGCTCACCATTAAAGATAAATTTCCCATTCCTGTGATTGATGAATTATTGGATGAATTACATGGAGAAATTTATTTTACCAAATTGGATCTTCGTTCAGGGTATCATCAAATTAGAATGAAGACTGAAGATATTCCGAAAACAGCATTTCGAACTCATGAGGGTCATTATGAATTTTTGGTCATGCCTTTGGCCTTACCAATGCACCTTCTGCATTTCAAGGTTTGATGAATTCCATTTTCAAACCCTTCCTTAGAAAATTTGTGCTAGTATTTTTTGATGATATACTAATCTATAGCAGGTCTTGGAAGGATCATGTTCAACATGTTGACAGGGTGCTCAAACTATTGCAGGAGAAACAATTATATGTAAAAAAATCCAAATATTTCTTTGGAGTACAAGAGCTGGAATATCTGGGTCATATTGTATCTCACGAGGGTGTTAAGGTAGACCCTAACAAAATTAAAGCCATTAAGGAATGGAAAGTCCACACAACCATAAAGTAGTTGCGAGGATTTCTCGAGTTAACAGGGTATTATCGAAAGTTTGTTAAGAATTATGGGAGAATAGCAGCATCTCTAACAACATTATTGAAGAAATATGAATTTTCATGGACTCTTGAAGAAACTAAGGCCTTTGAACATTTTAAAGAGGCAATGTGCCTAGCACCAGTCTTACCTACGCCAGACTTCACAAAAACCTTTATTGTGGAATGTAATGCATCAAGAAATGGAATTGGTGTTGTTTTAATGCAGGAAGGAAGACCCAATGATTTTGAAAGTCGTCCAATCAAAGGAAAGTATTTACAGAAACCTATTTATGAGAAGGAAACCTATTTGTTTTAATTCCTCTGGTTTTTGTTGTGTTGAGAGTTACTTTCTTGACTGTCAAGGTTAAAAAGAGAAGGACGCTTGACTTGTAGCTCAAGACCTGTGTTTGGTTTGCTAAAGTTTTCAAATGCAACAAACTGATTTGACACTCCTGTGTTGTCCCCCTCCTCTTCTCTATCGACCAATAATTCAGTTAGAGTGACTTGTTCACTGAATCTTTCATCGTTCAACAGGATAAAAGAGTTGAGGCCTCTATTTATAGAATGCAGAGGAGAGTTTTGTGGTCTTTCCTAGCTAGTTACGATGTACTGCATATGGGACTCCCTGTAAAGCCTTCTGGTCTGATTGAAAATAGGGATGGTCGTATAGGTCATGTCCATTTGCATAGTCCCTTGTAACTTAGCCCCCCAAGATCATGATAACAACATTCTGTACTTTGGGTGAACATCAGCCACAACAATGTCCATTTCTAAACATTTGGCTGGGATGTGGGCTAAGTTAACGCAAAGGTCTTTAATTAAACCTAAACATTTTACTCTGCTTGAGTCAAAGGAGTAAAGGTATTTATAAGGTCTGGTGATTTCTAGGCCAGGCTCTCCATCACAGCTTTGGGCATTAAATTATGAGAGGCTCCTGAATCGTGCATAGCGTTATGTAAAATCTTGTCATGAATGTTTAAAATTACATAAAAGGGAGGAACAGGTCCCTCCTGATATCTACCTTCAATCTTAGGACCAAAAATAAGCTCTGGTTGGTCATCGTTAAGATTGACTGTGTCATTATCCTCCTCTATATTTAAAGCCTTAAAAGTTTTGGTTCTATATACATTTTGGGCAGCTAATTTAGTCAAGGGAACAAAGATTTTTATCTTTGAAATTTCTTGCTCCAGGCTAAAAGGAATTTGATTCTTTGAAGTACTAGTCTCAACCTTATTAACTGCCACTCTATCAGCAACATCAGCTTGCTAATTTGTTCTATTTACATTTGAAAAAATGGTTTTAACATGAGTACTAGCTGAAGTGTTAGTACTGCTAAGGTCTGCACTTTGTTTTTCATTGTTTCGAGTGCCTTTCTCTTTACCTTTATCAGAATTTACAGCTACTGATTTGTCTTTCTATCTTGCAACTTTGGGTTTACTTATAGTGTTGTTTTGTGAAGATTTTTCAGAGGTTTTGGTGTTGAGGGTTTTTTGATTGGTTTTACTTCTAAGGTCATATTCCCTTTGAGATTCTATGATGACATTCTCCATGTCTTGATAATAGCTTTCATCCTCATATCTTTTGTCATCATAAGGTGTGTATAGACCTTGTTTTCTATCATAATGAACCTCAAAGTTGTCATTATCTACTCCCAGCATGTTGATATCATCTTCCTCCATTTTCTCATTTGTTTCCTCAACCTCAATCACATATTTTTGATGAAAGGGAGGAGTGATCTGTTGATCATCTTACCTTGGTCTGTTTGGAGGTTGGTTTCTCCTAAAATTCTGATTCTGCTTTTGGTTTCTATTTTGAGGAGCAGTTTGATTTTAACTTTCTTTTGCTCTCTCAAGGATGCTCATTTTATTCATCATCTCCTACATCATTCTTTCCATTTTTGAGTTGGAAGTAGAAGGTGTAGACTCTTCTCTAAAGGACACTCTCTTCTCATTTTTCATTCTTGCTCTTTTCTCCATTAAGTTAACTTCCACAGCAAGAGCTACTTTTTGCATATCTTCAAGGGTTAGAGGATCTCTTTCTCTCAGTTGATAGGCCATCTCAGGGTCAAACCATTTGGGAAACTTGTTTAACACTGAACCTTGTGGAGGTTTTAGATCTGGGGAAAGTGAATTATACACACTATTAAATCTAGTGCAGTAAGCTTGTACACTTTCCCCAGTTTTTCTGTGGAGGTTCTTGTAATCAGAGAGTATTTGGAGAGGATTCTTCTTCACTTCCCATTTTTTTAAGAATGTCTGATGGAAGGCATGGAGATCATTGATACTATGGGGGGCTAAGCATTTAAACCATTCTCTTACTTCTCCCCCCAAACTCTGAGAAAATAGTCTAAGTTTGACAGATTCATCATCAATGTCATTTCTGTCAAATTAGTCATTCATTTTATCCACATGTTGTGATGCCGTCGTAACATTACTAGCATCATATAATGGAATTTTGGACTGATAGTCCTATGGAAGATTGACTAATGGTACAGGAAGGACTAAGGGAGCATACTATGCTGCCATGGTAGGAGGTGGAGGTGGATTAACAAGAGGAAAATTGGGCTGAAGTGGAGTGGTTTGGACAATAGATGTAGGATAAACAGATGTGGATGGACCAAGAGTAGATTTCTGAGCTGATCTTGGATGAGAGACACCTAAGTTGTGAAGGAAATGTAAATAAAGTGGTTTTGTTTCTCTACTACCAGGATGTTCACTTGTTTCTGGTGATGAAAGTGAAGACTCAGAGTCTATCTGAATTATATCATCAAGTGACCTAATTCTAAATGGATTTACTAAGTCAAATCATGATTTTTGTAGAGCTGAAATATTTTCAGGAACATAATTATCTCTCAAGGGTGATCTGAAAACAGTTGAAAATTCAATCTTTGGAGACTTCCTAAGGATACTTTCAGGGTTATCAACTATCTCAGGTGGTTCAGGGTCAGGGTAAGCTCTAGTATGAATCTTTCTAGGAGCCACTATGCTGTGTATTTCAGACCCAACTAAACAAGAAAAGTTCAACCAGATATGACAGTTTTTAAGAGGTTAACCAATATATTTTACACAAATTTTAATCCTACAATCCTCTAACTGAGTTTAAATGATGTTATAATGGTAAGGGTTCTTCCTAGTGGAGTCTAAAGGTCTGTTCAGGATTGTGGAGTCACCAAGTGGAATTTTTTAGTTCTTTTGGAGGTAAAAGGATTTATGGTCCACTACCATGTTTATTGAATACCAATCTAAAATATATTTTTTTCCTACGTTATTTTTCAATTCTGTGGTTTCTAAGACTGTCCTAAATCTGTTTCAAAACTTAGCTACAGTTATGAGACAAAGAAAGTCTGCTCTTATGGCTAAGCTAGTTGATCTTTCAAGGTTAGATAAACTCTTATGAGAATCCTAGGGTTTTCCTAGTTTGTCACTGATTCCAACAAGTTTCATCATGATTACTGTTTGCTTGGTAGTTGTTGAAAAGGGCTGCTTTTTACTCACAGCACAATATTTTTGAATCAAGAGGTTTCCTGAGGCTGTAAAAGAATATAGGATGAATTTTTACTCAGAAACTCCCCAGTGGAGTCGCTAGAGATGTTAGCTCCCTATAATTAGCAATATTGGCAAAGTCCAACTGCAGGGAGAAACACTATTTCAATCACTTTGGGATTCTAGGATCTAGTCCTCCTGAATCCGAAGAGGGATCTCTCCAATAAGTGCAAAGATGGATTTATCTTTAAAGTTTTGGGTATTGATATTAGCATAGTTATGAATTCCAAGGGTTTTTTTTTGTTTTGGATGGTTGAGCATGATTATTATTTGAGTGGAAAGTTCTAAATGGAAAGAGTTTCAAAGGTTTGAAGTTGCAAGAAATTAGTACAAGCTTTGGCTAAAAAGATAGATATAACGCTGGTTTTTAGTCCATTGGGCTATGGAGTCATAATAGGGTTTAATTGAAACAGGGTTCAAGAGTGGTCCATGGGGCAAGTCATCTATGTCTAAGAATCTCTTTAAAGTTGATTTTATGGAATGAAATGATACAACAAGAAGGGGAATTTAAACAAATGAAGAAAAAAGAGCAGCCTAAGATCAAGTAAGTACTTTGAAACTATCCTGCTTTTGGCATACATTTAAGAAAGACATAAAAGTAATCTAAGATCTAGTAAGTACTTTGAAACTAGCTAGCTTTTGATGCACTTTCAATAGAAAAACACTTGAAATACAAGGGAAAACACATATGATAACAAAGAAATGTCTAAGATCAGGTAAGGACTTTGAACCTCGCCTTCTTTCAACACATTCTTAGGGAAACTTTCAGATAGTTTTTTTGGATAAAACTAAAGGACAGGGCTCACCATAACTTCCTTAGTTCATCTCTACTTAACATAAACTGAAAATAACATTCAGGAACAACATTTAGCCTAGACTGTAGGATGAGGGAACGCCAGCATTCCTAACTGCTCAAACTGAAATAAATCATTCCTAAACCACAAAATTTGGAAGAAAACATTTATATAAAGCTTATTAGTCGGAGAAGGGTACTGATATACAGTAAGTCCTAACTCTATTCTTGATGTTCTTTATCAGAGAAGATGGACAAAGTGAAAGCATAAATAAAATAACGATTTACAATAAGAATTAACATCACCGTTGACATAGACCAGGATCCCATAAATCAGCTTTTATTGATGCTTCAAACCAGTTACATCTTTAATTCCAATGTTTTAGTTCAGCAATCATCTTCACTTCTTAGCCTAACTTATTTAATCATAATCAGAGCTTCAAGAGCTCATGAACACTATTCACAAGTAGAAGTTTCAAGCTCCAGTATATTTCAAAGTTCTGCAACCAACATTTTCTCATCTTCTATAGGAGTATTTATAGAAGAAATTAGGAGGTGGGATCTGATAAAAGATCTATTGGGTTAATTAATACAGATTTAATACTTCCCGACCTTTGAGGGGCTCGATGGAGAAGCTTACAGATGTTTTTCTGTATCAATCGTTTTACATTTAAGAATTAAGCTTGGTGAGAGATTTTGTTGACATTAAGGCTCTGTTTTATGTTGTAATAACTCTGTTGATATTTTTCATTAAGTTCCTTTGGCAGAATTAACTATTCAGTTGCGCTGAGGCAAATATCTTCTTTTCTGATCATAACTCAGCCTTTGTTGAATTCTTTGAGGCTACAGGTGGAATTAGGTAGCTAAGAGGAATCAATTTTCCTCTTATGTGGCAGTGGAGGCATCCTCTGTCTGATAAATGTTTATGATTTTCTTTAATTGTGTTTTAATTCAGAGGATTAGGCTTTTGATTTTCGATCTTAGCCGTAATCCTCCAAAACTGTGAAAACTGTCTTCAATCCTATGTTCTGTTGTGTTTAAGTCTTCACCACTGATACTCTTTGTTTTGATTTTAATTCACTGTGTCTTTTTGATGTCTAGGTGCCGCAAAGGGTCCATATGGCATGAATTCCCATGAAGCATCGATGAAATGTGGATTTGAACCCTGTGGAATGATCTTTCTGTATGCACAAAGGCATAAGGGATCGTCATCCCCAGCCTTTGGTTTTCCTTTGATATAATGGAAACTCCATTTAAACATGCAAAATACAGACAAATGTTATGAAATCCTGCGTTTTTTGGTAAAACTACTTCAGAGGTTGTGGGGAGGAGCATGGTTGTTGGATGGCAGCATCCAACGATGGAGATCGTACTTAGAAGTCAAAAGGAGGGCGGTGGGAGATTTTAAGTCGGAACCGTTGATCTATGATTGACCAAGAAGATCAACGGTCGAGATTAGAAGTGAATTAATAATGTGAAGGGGTCACATTATTTGTAAAATAGAAGAAAATGCGAAGAAATAAGGTTTAAAGCCCTTTGGCAGAGAAAAATGCAAAGGAAAGAAGATTGGAGTTGATGGATAATCATGGGCCGTCGGATGAGATTGGCCCCACGAGATCAACGGTGGAGGATGGTCTACAAAGACCATTTATAAAAGGTGGAGGGTGATAATATGAAGTGAGATAAAATTTAGGCCGTTGATCTGCAGAGATCAACGGCGGGCAATGCACGCGATGAAACATAATGGAAAAGAGGGAAAGTGGTTTCGAGTGGAGAAACCGACAGTATCGCACAGGGAAAAAATGGATAGGTAGTTTTCACTTTTGGAATGCGATATGTGCCATAGGATGACACGTGGCTTTCCAAAAAAACTTATATCCCGTAAATTCTGGGAATTAACCTCCGCGCTTAAAGTTACGTGATATTGAACATGGGCCATTAGATATGGGACCTCAGATCTAATGGTGGGGAAGCAAGCGCAATATTGGATAGATGCGTGGGAAGAAGCAGGAAGGGTGGTTTCAATCCGAGCTGCTGGATCTAAGATGGATGGCCGAGATCAAATTTTGAAGACGGCAGGACCCACAGGAGGTAGGCTTGTCAGGTTTGATATAAGCCGTTAGATGAAATAAATCAACGGGTAGCATGTGATCTATGTGTTGAATGAAATAATACAAAGGCGGAGAATGGGTTAATAAGGGTCATTGATCTACAGAGATCAATGGCCGGGATTTGGCCAAAAACATAATGAAGTGGGACACATGTTTTAAACCAAAGTCAGGAAATGCAATTTGGACCGTCTGATCTGGACAGGTGGACAACCCAGATGCAATCGGAGCTATCGGCATCGGCGGGGCAAAGACCATGGAGGCGTCGAAGTGATTTATTGTGGGCCATCGATCTGCAGATCAGATCAATGATGGAGAATGGATCGGGGAATGTCAATCGGAGGTAGGGAAATGTTTAATGCACCCGATGAAAAATGTCGATGCGATTTTGCGTAGACCATCATATTGGCCCAATGATAAATAGCGGAGAAAATCTCTGACCATTGAACGAGCGGGAACCATTATATTATATGAAAACCCAAAATTATCGAAAATACAAAGGTTTTATGGCTTGGGGCAGGTTATATATGTATGAAAAGGCTTGGCGCCCATCTGCGGGGCCATTGGTTTATATGGAATGCGATAAGCCTAGTGCTTATATGTATATGGGCCAATCGCATCGGAACTTCGGTGCCAGTCTTTTAATCTACCTATTTTGAATTCTTCGATGCAATTGGCGCTTCGGGACTTTTCAATCTACCCATTTTTTCACTAAAAAACATCTTTCTAGCGGGTTTAGACCAAAACTTAGGAAAAGTGGGTTTTTTGAATTAACAAAGGGAAATATGCATCGAAGATGGGTTTATAAAGCGTTTAGCACCCGATTGTGGGCCCTCAGGTTTATGAAAGGGATCAAATGACCAGAGTGTTATATACAAAGGGCCAATCAGCATCGGACTTTCAAATAATAAAAAGACTTGCATTTGATGGAAAATCCCGATTGCGATAAGCGCTTTATGAGTCCAGCGCCTGGTTCTATGGTGTGTGTGTATGTGGGTAAGTGGTTTAGGATTTAGCCCGAGGGGGCTTAAGCTTGTAGTTAAAAAACTTATTTTTCATGAAAATTTTCACAGTTTTTAATGGATTTGGGGGTTTCGGAAAAGTTTTTAAAGGTGAGTTTTAAACTTTGTAAAGAAGATCTCATGAAGGGGAAATGGAGAAAATGAAAAATAGAGGAATTCCATGGAATATGAAGGGGTAAAAATGAAGGTTAGTTTTGAGGTGAAAGGAAGGGAAAAATGGTGTTCTACAGTATTCTTTCCTCTATGAAATCAGTAGAATTTTAGAGTTTGTAATGGAAACAACAGTGAAGATCTAAACAAAGGGCATCCTTTCTTTACTTGGATGTTCTTGTTTTGCTCTGGAAAATGTTAGCAGCCATGAAAAACAATGGATATTTATCGACACAAGCTTTCTACCTACCCAATCCTATTGATCTAACATTTTTTCTTCTTTAGAGTGCACTTGGATTGGCAAACTCTTTTATCAACATTTTATTATTTTGAAAGCATAAAACTAATCTAATTCTACTCCTTATTTCTCCATGAACTCAGATTAAACATTCGAGTCCATATGTTTCTCTACCTAATCTACCAATTTTTTAGGATTAAACAGTCTAACAGATTTTTATTCACTTACTTCTAAAACAGAAATTTAAAAGCATAAAAGTCAGGATTGAACAGTCGAACTTGTTGCTGATCTATGGCATAAAAAAAAAACTACACATAGAAATTATTTTACAGGAATTTAAATCAAAATAGAAGGCTTAAGATCTGAAATTTCAAAGCACTTCCTTCATCTTTTTACAGCTCTGTTTTGACTTTTGTTTGAGTTGTTATTTCCTTAAAATATGGTTTAGATTTTGAGCTGATTAGAACTAGTTTTTCCTTTGACTTGACTCAGAATTTTAAACAGATTTGAGTCTTTCTTGTTTGGAAACTTAGGTTCAGATTTTGAGCTTGTTTGAACCTTTATTTTCTAACCTAATCTACCTACTGATAAGCCAAGATTAAGCTGTTTGGAAAATCAAATTTTCTAACCTATCAGCATTAAATTTAAAACTAATTAGTCAATATTAAACTATATGACTAATTAGAAGTGTGTTCTTCAGGAGTGTCATTTAAGCTTGCACACTTTTAGATTTGATTCTCTTTTTGTTGGTATGGGGTTGTACCTTTATTGTTTTACAATCTACCCTCTTCTTTATTTCATTGTTTTTGTATTTTTGCTTTTTCTAACTTTGAATGCAATGACGAGTGAAATATTTATAATGATAAAAAATATAAAAAGGTTTTTAGAACATGACATGATCAAGAGAAGTAATGTTTAAACATCCCGCCGTTGACAGGACCCCCAAACAATTTTGTTGCATTCAACTCTTGTAAGAAAAAGACATTATTACCAGCAGCTGAATGAATGAAGTAAGGGCAAACCCATAAGTTGTCAAATTTTCCATGCTTGCCCTTGTCTTCTCTCCTGGAGTCCCACTTTAAAACTTTGTCCCCAACATTAAAATTGCTGGCCTTTGTTCTTCTTTCAAAAAGCCTTTTGATGTTGCCCTGCTTTAGTAATTCTTTGTTATAAACCTCCTCTCTGGTTTGCTGAAGGTGAATAGTATTATTTATCCTTCTGATCATGTCATTATCTTTAGATTGAACCTCCTAAATCAACTTCATAACTGGTACACCAAGGCTGGTAGGAAAAATTGCATGTGTACCATACACAAGCCGGTAGGGTGACATACCAATAGATTTATTCAATGTCAATCTATCAGCCCAAAGTGCATGAACAAGCTTTGTGTGCCAAGACTTCTTATTGTCCTCCAACATCTTCTTGATTATGTTCACCAAACTCTTGTTTGAGGATTCTTCAAGTCCATTACCTTGAGGGTAATAGGCCGTGGAATGACCCAATGTTATTTGATATTTGTGACGAAATTCAACCATCTTCTTTGATCCAAATGTTGCTACATTATCAGTGATGATTTTGGTAGGACAGCCAAATCTAGAGAGAACATTAGTCTCCATAAATTTTATAATTACATAATCGTTGGCTTGCCTACAAGGGATGGCTTCTATCCATTTGGTGAAGTAGTCTGTGGCAGTGAGAATCCATCTATGCTGGGCAGAGGATGGTGGATGGATTTCTCCTATGAAGTCAAGTCTCCACTGTTGAAAATGAGCTTCAACAGTGATTGGATGTAGAGGTAAGGGTAGCAGTTTCCTTTTGCCTTCAAAAAGTTGGCATTTATGGCAGGAAATTATCATCTTATGCACATCAAGAAAAAGAGTAGGCCAATAGTAACCAACCCTCAAGATTTTGTTGGTTTTTGTCTTCCAGTATAAATGACCTCCACACTCCCCTTCATGGAACTCATGCTTGATCTTCTCTGCATCATACTCAGGCAAACATTTGAGAAAGATCCCACTTGAATTTTTCCAATAAATACATTTATCTATAATGCAATAGTTTACAGCTTTTAACTTTAGGAACCTTGCCTTTGTTTTTGTCAAACCAGGAGGTGTATTCAAATTAAGAAAAACATAAATAATATCAGCATACCAAGAGGAATTCATAAAATGTTCTTCAACAATGGGAGTTGAAATTTCCTCTTGATCATCTAAAGCATTAATCATATTAATATCAAGAACTTCAAAATTCGATTCAGCCATTAATCTAGCTAGACCTTGGCCTTTGATAAGTTTAGTGGGTTTCATCTCTAAATCATATTCAAGAATAACAAAAATCCACTTGCCTCTCTTACCATCTGGGTCCTGTGTTAGAATGTCTTTCACAACTGAATTTGGGACAAAGGCAATTATGTGGGAATGCAAGATATATAATCTGAAGTCTTTTAAAGCCTTAACCAAAGCAAAGGCTTGCTTTTCCATAATGTTATACTTCAGAGGAGCATCTCTCAAAGCCTTGCTAAATAATGAAATATGCTGCTCTTGTCCTTGTGGATTTTTCTATAAAAGGACAACAACTATGATATGTTTTGATGCAAATGAAAAAATATAAAAATCTTGTTAGTATGAATCCTTCGTTGAAGTGTACGAAAAAGGACCACTTTAGCTACGCATAACTAATAGCCCTAACAACAATAGAGGCTGCCAAACATCTTCAGATCTGCGATTAGTAATAAAAATGCTGCAACAACAGATCTATAAATGGAAAGACATTAAGCAGTAAAATAAAAGGGTTTGCTCCATGCATCCAATAGACAAGACAAGAACACGATTTTTGAAAGAATTTTTGTATTACAGGGCACCTGGGAGGAAAACAAGAAGGTGTATCCAGCTCTCCTCAATGGGATGGGTTCTTTGTAGTCCTCAGCACTTCAGATCTAAGCTGTCTCTCTCTTGCAGGTGTAGAAAACCCAATGCAGAAAATGGAGCTCAATGGGAGCAAATGGTGAAAATGAGACCAAGTGTATAGATCCAGAGTGATCTAGTAGGCAACAAAAGGTGAGGAATGATGGGGGAGAACCCTCCTATTTATAACAAAATATTGGGTCATTCTAGATCTTGGTGCATGATTAAAATAATTTTAACCAAATCTAGATCCACCTTTATGGAATATTTTATTATATTTGTTGGAGGGAAAGGGTGTTTGACTTGGGTCAAATCCCTTGATTAGTGAAAAATAAATAAATAAATGATTTATTTATCTTTTTAAGGAAGTGTTTGGGAGATAATCAAATAAATAATGATTTATTTGATTAATGGTGGGTGATTTGGTCATATTTAACAAGGAATATTATCTAAATAAGATTTAAATAATTATTCCTAGAAAATAATAAGATAACTAAGGGTTTATCTCATTAATTTCTTTGTTTTTGGGTTAAACATGATTGGGAATAATAATTAAATTATGGTTTAATTAATTATTCCATGAGGAAAATCAAACAAATATAGGTTTGTTTAATATTTCCTTTTGGGGTTTCCTGTTTTGGACCATAAACAACCTAATAAATGTGGTTTATTAAGTTATTTAACATAGTGAAGGCAATTTTACGTAGGGTAAAATTGGTCTTACATGGTGTACTTGGGTCCATCTAATGATAATAGGTTAGATGACCAAAAAATGGTGTAACAGATTGCCCCCCAGCGTGCGAGTGTCAGGAGAAAATCGTATGACCGAAGTACGTTGTAAGAACTCGATCACTAGACAACAAAAGGGAAGTCAGAGAGAGAAAGGTGAGGTAGATAGTGTGCTGAAGGACTAGACCCTGAGGAGACGAGACTCGCAGGTGCAACAAGTCTCTTTTTTATGAGAGGGTACCTGTGCTGAAGGCGGCGGGGGAGGCATACCTATGCCCGCCGTGACAAAGTACAAAAGAATAGTGTGTCCAGTAAACAAGGGACCGAACCATAGAGTACAGCTGGCATAATCAAGGGCCAGATAAAAATACAATGAAGGGTCTCACATACATGCTGTGCCTGGGATAACAGCCAGGACTAGTACAATAACATCTGAGTACATGAGATAAATACAACCCAAATGCCCCCTGTAAATGGGGAAGGGCTCACAAAATCTGGCTGATACATGCAAATCATAGAGGTGCTGCAAGTGGCTAAGGCCATCATCATCAAAATCTGGAGCGGCATCAAAGGCTGCAATGAAGAGGTCATCCGGGCATGTGGGGGGCTACCTGCAGGGCCACCCCCTCATGAGGGTTGAGACATCTCACACATACCCGGGAATCATCAAGAGCTGCTGCTGGGTCACTGGACCGTCAAGTATACGAATCTCGATCATGCTGAAAGGAGCTGGAGAAACAATCAAGTCAAAGGGAAATGAGATATCCCCTTGCCTGATCCGAGGCACCGAACAAGAGTGGAAGCTGGAACCAAGGTACACCGCCCTCTAGACTTGGCTTCTGGAATGAATGTGTTGATGTCGACAGAAGGAGGTCCGCCATAGGTGAGGCAATGAGAGATCCTCAACTAAGGCACGAGAGAAAATAGTGGAGCGACGGACAGACTGACACTAATGATGATAGTGGAAATGGGAACGACTGAGTAGCGAATGGACGACTTCCCTTGTTAGAGCATAAAGAGCATGGATGACATGGCAGCGACTGACACAAGATCATAAGGGATGGGGGACAGTGAGACTGAAGGTCATAATGTGCGACACAAGAGAGAGACCAAGCAATGAAGGATGGAGGGCTATAGTGGGGTGCAAAGGGACGTGGTATAGACTCCATGGATGTAATGATGACTCAACTTGGATGCTCTAAACAAGGGCGACTCGATGGTGCTGCCACACAGTAAAGGCCCGAATGGGGGACCCCGGAAGCATGAGTACAAGGTGGGAACTCATGACGAAAATCGACACGAACATGGACAAGTAAGGGAGCAATGTGGTGCCCCAAGTACAAGTGTCGTAAGTGAGGAAATTCGATTTTAAGGAGCGGTGAAGTGACCCTTCTTGGACAAAATGTGTCCCGGTGAAGTATCAAATCACCAAAAACTAACAAAAACCCATTTGAGAGCTCGGTGGGAGCTTTCCAGCGGCGCTGACGGTTCGTCGAACAGGGCTACGGTGTGGTCACAGTAGTCGAAAGAAGAAACGGGGGTTCTCTTTTAATAAGGCAGTTTTCCCTCCAAAATCATTCATTTGCTATTGTTGCTGTGGTGAATGTGGAGAGGAGAGAAGGCCCTAAATCTTGCGGCAAACGTAGTGGACAAACCGACCGTTGGAATCGAGATCCGTCAGTTGGAGGTAGGAGGCCTAACCTTTCTCTTGCATTTTGATGGATTACATTTTCAGTTTAGGGCCCAGAATCCCAGAAACAGCTCCTCCTTCATCTCTACGGCCGGGTCGCACTTTTTGGGGCAAAAAGTGCGACCTAGGACGCAGGTATCAGGGCAAAAAGTGCGACCTGGTCCAGAAAAGAGCAGAAAACTGCGACCTGGGAGATGAGGAGGTTTTGGTGATATTTTATGGTTGGAAGTTGGGTTTTGGTGTTTGGTTATGGTTTTCCCGATCTGTACGCTGAAAAAAATGATGTGTTTGTGCAGGTATGGCAGAGTTACGGGTCAACTGGAGAGAGAGAGATCTGGGGACACTTCGGACAGAGATCCAGGCGGATCAGGGCGTCCGTCGTGTATTGGCCAGATTTGGGGTTCTCAAGTTTGTGGAGAACCCATTGATGAGAGCGGGGGAACCATTATTGGCCCGGATTATCAGTTATTGGGATCCAGATCAGGAGATCTTTGTGGTGCAGGGGCACAGGATCGAACTGACGGTCCAGGACGTGTACTTCCTGACTGGTCTCCCGCCACTGGGGATGGTGGGAAACACACAGCCAGTGTTGCCACGGGGGCGACATATCATGGAGTTCGTGGAACGCCATTGTCGACCGGGTCTCCAAGTCAAGGGGACTCGAATACCGATCGGGGATCTAGAGAGGCTAGAAACCCGTGCAGTGGCCGCAGCTGTGCTGCGAATCCTGGGCAGCCAGGCATTCCATCACATCACTGGGGGGCAGATGATGTTAGTGGAAAGTTTATTGGGTGGGACCTACTATGGGTGGGCCCAAATGCTGTTGGTGTTGCTAAAGCGACATTTGTCACTATGCAGGCGGCAGGTGAACCATGACTGCTCATATGGGACTTTGTTGTGCGCCTTCTTCTTTGAGAAGATCCCGACCTTGAGGCCTCATGTACAGCTTCCAGATGGGGGCCCGAGAGAGCCCAGGATGCGTCGTTGGGGACGGCTACTGTGCAGAGGAGGAGGAGGGGCGGTCGGGCGAGTATTTCGACCGGAGTTTTTTGCCCATTGGGATCAGATGCCTTTGTACATAGACGACTATCCCTATAGTGGGATGAGCTATTGTGGAGATACGGACCTGCCACTTCCGCCTGGTCGAGTCTGGGGGCCCGATGGTAAGTGACAGATTGCTATTCTTGTATGGGCATGTTAAAGTATTTTGAATAGTAATGTAAGGTACTGATTCATGTACTTTTGGTATGCAGATATAGCACCGGTGAAACCGGCCGGATATATGGGATGACCGGCAGCAGCTGGAGCTACAGGATCGAGAGCGGCGCAGAATGAGGATGCAGCTGCCCTGTTTGAGGATATCCGATGTAGATGCGAACGGTTGTTGACCGGAGTATCAGAGCGCGGGTGGCAGGACTTGGACGACCAGTTCATAGAGCCGTGTGTCGGTGTACCCTCGGAGTGGCGAAGTGTCATGCGGCGCATGGCGATGGCCGGTCAGATGATGCGCGATCTACAGGCTGCAGGGGCAGAGCCATTGGCTTGGGATCCTCCAGATAGTGATTAGGGGTGGGGCATGTGGTGCCCCCTATGATGTAGGTAGGGGCAGTTGGTGCCCCCAGTTTTGAGTTTGTGTAACATGCTATGGGCATGTCATATGTATCAGAGTAGATGGACTCTAAACACATGTTTTGCGACACATATATTATGGATATGCATCGTTATGGTTTTTGATGAATGTTATTGTCTTGAATGAAATGCATGTGATAAATGCGAGTCTAGAACTTGGTTTGCAATACTATCTACATAGTGATTCTGTTCTCGAGGTACATGATTGAAAGTTATGGTTGCAAATGCACGTATCAAGAGTTTCACTCGTAAATAGCGTCTAAATAGCATAGGGTTATGCACACGATAAACACCATTCAGTTACATTACAAGAAGTAGGGAATCCAAACAAACGTGCAGATGGAGTACGCGATGCAAGAGGGCATCGGCTAAGAGACCAAGCACTGCATCATATTCGGCTTGATTACTGGTGGCAGGACCAATGCAGACCCCGTTGGAGAGAACAAGGGCATGCAAGGGGGTGAAAATGGCCCAACCTGCCGCGGCTAGGTTCCGGGAGTAACGACTTGCACCATCGGCGTAACCGATAAAGGGTGTGGACGGAGGGTCCTGCATAATGGTGTCACAAGACAACAAATGAATGGAAGATGGAGACGGACGACAGCGTGAGCGGACAGAAGACATCGAGCGACAACTGCGGGAGGGGGTGCAAGGGGCAGGATGACGATGACTCACATACAAGCTGGAGGGTTGTATATGAGGGCTATCGGAAGTATGGCGGGGACTCGGGCTGCGGAGATCCACAGATATATGGGTGGAGGAATCCGGGGTATCAGGCGAAATGACAGGGGAGGATGCAGGGGGACTGGGCTCCGGGTGTCTCGCAGAGGAGGATAGGTAAAGAATGGTCGAGGCGGATTCCGTCATCTGAACATCAGGGGGAGGGATGACGATGGGAGCGGGGGGATCCTCGGATTGGCCCGAAGCATACTGCGCGAGGATGGGAGAGGCGGATTGATTCTGTTCAACCTCGTACTCGCGAATGACCTCTAAAGAGGCACGGTAATGCGTCAGGTGAGGAAAATGGTGGGAGTAATGGCCATGGACACCGCACAAAGTGCAGGGTTTGTTGGTGCGGAGAGTCTTGGGGTTCTTGGTTACGGACGAAGAAGGAACGGAGGCTTCAGGGACCGTAGACTCGGGGAACACGACTTTAACCATGGGCTGGATACGGGGCAAATCGGGACAAGCATGGGTGGCATGACCGGCGACATCGCACAAGGCACAGGGCTTGGCGGGTGGGGGAGGGGCCGGGTCAGTCGTGGTGGTATTATCTTTGGGTGCCCCCTTACGGGTTTTGGTTTTCTTCCCGGGAGCCGTCATGACAGGAGAGGGATCCTGTGGAGGTGCTGGAGGCACAGTGGCAACGGAAGAAGCGAGGGGGACTGGTTGGACCGGTGTCAAAGCCATGTAGGGTTTGGGGTGACCAGGAGGGGTGGCGGCTGGAGGGTCAAGGTACCAGACCGGAATGCCCAAGGTTAGGTTAGGGAGAGAGAGGGTGGCCATGACGGGGACGGAATATACTCCGGGAGGGGGAGCCAGGAAAGGGATCTGCCCAGCAGGGTAATGACCAGGAGGGACGGCTTCGAGATGGTTAAGGCCAGGGGGAACCGAGCCAGGAGGATAAAGGGGTTCAGGGATACCATCTGCAGGAGGAGGGCCAGAAGGGGGAGGTCCAACTGGTAGAGAGGTATGGATAGGAGTAGGTTGCGGGGGGCGGAGAGGAGGTTGCGGACTAGCCGAAGCAGGCCGTTTAAGGGTGGCATGAGACGATTGCATCATGCAAACATTTGATAAGCTGGGATCAGTGATAGGAGGAGGTGGAAGACAAGGAAAAGTGCCAAGTAGGGAGGAGTCCTTGTAAATGCCGGGGGAGACACTGGTCAAGGAATCGACGGTTTGCTTGTTGGCTACAGAAGAGATGGTTGTCTCAGGTGAGGCCTGAGAGGGGGGCTCATGATATGTCAACTGGTCAATGGTGACTATCTTTCCATTATGGGGAAAAGACATCTTGCGAAATACCGCGGATGGGACAACAGACATAGCATAGGTGTAGCTTCGCCCCAAAAGAATGTTGTAGTCTAGCGGGGCGTCAATGACTTCGACGTCAACGCAAATAGTCTTACCGGCGAGGGTGATAGGGCAATTACGAAACAAGCCAATGGGCTGGGAGGCATGACCATCCCACGCTCTAAGGGTGATCGTGGAAGGGGCCAGCTCAGGGGATCCGAGTTGCTTCCAAACCGAAGCGGACATCACGCAGGTGGATGCCCCGTCGTCAATGATACACCGGGAAACGATGGCGTTTCGTATTTTGACTGAGATTTGGAAGGCGACGGAAGGAGGGAGGGGAGGGTGGTCTGATTGAGTGGCGTCGAAAACAATCATCTGGTCGTCAGCAGGATCTACAGCGCCCACGGTAGATAGTAGAGCCTTCTTTTGGGAAGGGCACGACTGGAGGAGTTCCAGTGTGGAAATGGCCGCAGGTGATTGCGCCAAATCATCTACTATGCTATACGACTGAGCGGCTCGGCTGGAAGCAGCATTTCGGCGTAATGGTCCCTTTGGAATCTTTGGATGAACCTCAACTTTGGGTTGAGGGATGTGTAAGGGGCCACTGGATGTTGAAAGAGGCTCTGTAGAACATGAAGAGGGCGGCTCGGGCGCAGACGGAGCAGGAGGCTTGGGGTACTGGCGAGACCGAGTTTGAAGGTGTAGGTCGACGGTTGGGGTAGGATCGGAGTGCATCATAAGGATCTGGTAATCAGATGAACCAGAAATGGAAGGGGGGGCGGCTACCTGGCTGTCGGGCGGTTGGGTAGCCACAAATACTTGTTGAGGGAAAGGATCAGAAAACACAGCTGGCTGGGTAGTGGCCACATTAGGAGGAGCATGAGGGGAAGCGTGTTGTCCGCGCAATGTGGCTTGAGACTCCCACATCTGCCGCATCTGGGGTAAGAGGGGACAATCGTGGGTGTAATGACCATAAACACCGCAACACGAACAGGGCTTGTTTGTGCGAAGCGGCCTGTCCGGCTTGGGCTGAATGCCCTGTTGCTGGTTGCCAGTGGTAGGGTCCCCACCAGAATTGGGTCCTCGGGTACCAGGGGCAGATTGGTTTTGGTTGCCTCTCCGCCTTCTTAAGAAGAAGGGGGATTAGTTGCGCCCTGATGTGCAAATACTTGCCCTGGAGGGGGCTGTAGGTGCTGGTGCTGGGGTTGAGGAGGCAAGGGAGGAGGAAGCGCATATGCTGGAGGAGCTGGCGCACCAGGCTGCGGATAAGGATAATGGGTGGGTTGGGCAACATTGGGGTAAGCAGGAGGTTGGGCAAAAGGAGGATGCATGCCGTATCCTGGGTACATGCTACCGGGAGGGGGAAGAGTGCCGGAGGAATTGGCCCCTCCCTGAGGGAGACCATAGCCCATAGGAGGTTGAGCGTATGGATGGGAAAGGGCTCCAACGATACCATCGGTGGAATGAGATGCCCCCGGGGCGTTAGCGCTACCGGGCCTGGGGATGTCAGGAAGAACGGTATAAACATAACCAGATTGAGCGTAGATCAGGTCATATTTCAAAGCTATTTGGAGGGCGGCTTCTTCAGTTTGAGGAAAATGAGAGGCGACATCTTTGCCGATGGGAGCGGGAAGGGTGCGCAGGAACCAGTCCATGTAAACCCGATCTTCGAAGGGAGGGGCTCGACATAAGCTTTGTCTTTGTCGCCATTCCTGAACATGGGCAGAAAGGCGTGTTGAAGAGGCTTGCTTAAGGAAGTCAAGAGCTCCGTGCCAGTATCGTATCGGAGAGGGAGCTGGAAGTACGAAAAAAAGGCTTGGGCAAGAGTCTCAAAGGTGGTATGGGTAGAGGTGGCTTGTTCAACATACCATTTAGAAGCTTCGCCGGTAAGCGTGCGTTGGAACAAACGAAGATGGATGGAGTCATCGGTAATGGAATTGGAGGAACACCACATGTGGAAAGATCGGACATGGTTGGTTGGATCTTCTCCATTAAGGCCCTCAAACTTAGGGATGTCGGAGGGGAGCTTGGTTGGCATAGCAGGCCAGTTAGCATTGTGGTGGATGGGGTCATTGATCAACTGATGGAAATTGGGGAGGCTGAGGCCTGCAATGTACGGCAGCACAGGGGTGGCCGGGGTAGTTCCTGTGGCGGTTCCGCTAGGAGTAGGGCCGGCATTGGGACCGGGAGAACCGCTAGCGTTAGGCCCTGGACCAGACATGGTGAAGGTGATAGGGGGAGAACCAGGAGGAGAAGGAGGACCCGATGTATCAGGGGAGGAGTCAGAGTGCGGACTCGAAGGTGGACTGGCTCGACGACGGTGGTGCAGAGCAGGTTGATCAACCGGAAACTGAGGGTGGAGGCCAAGAAGTCTCCGGGAAAGGTGCCTTGGGGGCGCAATGATGACAGGAAGAAGGAAACCGACAGGGGCAGAAAGGGACAGAATCAATTACGGTCAAGGGCAGAAAAGGTGCAGTGATAATTGATTTTAGAGTCTTTGCCAGGCGGTGGTAACCAGGCGCTTCTTCACTTAGGGTCAGTGTGTGGCGTGCGTTAATTTTAATTTTTAAACCCTTTTCATTTTGAGAGCAAGAAAAAGTGTGCTGCGTAACTGAAAAGAAATCTGCGTAGAACAATATAGATTGCTGAAAAGACAGAACATTTAACAGCTAACTATGCATCAATCTAACCCAAAGAGGCGGGTCTCTCAAAACTACTCTAAAAGAGGGCAAAAATCTAGTCAAAACACACATAAAAAGAGCTCAACAGATCTAGGGTCGAAAGGGACAGGGATATGGAGGATAAAGCTGCAGGAAAGAGGTGCAGATCACAGCCAAGAGACAGAGGCAAGGTGGCTGGAAAAAGGAAGGAAATCAGAAAAAACCGTAGGGGCAAGGCGGAGGCCTTCAAAGGAGGTCCAAACAAAACGACAAGAGGTGATTTGAAAGGAAAAGAGGCTGATTTCAATGGATCTGAAAGGGAGGTAACAGATCTGGAAAAGAGGGGGCTGAAGCTCTGAAAAACCGACGGCTGAAACAGCTAAAACTCTTCCACTAAAAGTGGAGGGTACTAAAGCCCTAAGGGGTTGGGTTCCCACTTAGATGAGTAAAAATAGATCAGATCTTGGTCAAGGCGGGCTGAGACAGAGGCTGGAAGACCCTGACAGAAGCTGCAGCAGAACCCAGAAAAATTGCAGAAAAATCACTGAAAAACTGGCAGGTCGCAGTTTCTGACCTGTTTTCAGTGCAGGTCGCAGAAAATGGGCAGAAAAGTGCGACATGGAGGTCCAGGTCGCAGGTTATGGGCCAAAAAGTGCGACCCCCCATTCCGGTTGTCTCGGCGGCAGATTTTCAGAAAAGTTGCCGTCTCAGTTGCGGCTGGTGTCGCTTACCTGCGCAATAGGGCTAGAAACACACGGAAGTTAGAAATTTTAAGATTTTAGGGTTTTATGTGAGAATAATGACATAAAAAGAGGAAAACTAAGCAGCTGAAAAGAATCCCTAGGGCCTGAAGTAGCTAGATATGCAGGAATATGAAAAACGATAGCGGTCGTAATTTAAAACCCGTGTGGAGTCGCCATTTGTTAGTATGAATCCTTTGTTGAAGTGTACGAAAAAGGACCACTTTAGCTATGCATAACTAATAGCCCTAACAACAATATAGGCTGCCAAACATCTTTAGATCTGCGATTAGTAATAAAAATGCTGCAACAACAGATCTATAAATGGAAAGACATTAAGCAGTAAAATAAAAGGGTTTGCTCCATGCATCCAATAGACAAGACAAGAACACGATTTTTGAAATAATTTTTGTATTACAGGGCACTTGGGAGGAAAAAAAGAAGGTGTATCCAGCTCTCCTCAATGGGATGGGTTCTTTGTAGTCCTCAGCACTTCAGATCTAAGCTTTCTCTCTCTTGCAGGTGTAGAAAACCCAATGCAGAAAATGGAGCTCAATGGGAGCAAATGGTGAAAATGAGACCAAGTGTATAGATCCAGAGTGATCTAGTAGGCAAAAAAAGGTGAGGAATGATGGGGGATAACCCTCCTATTTATAACAAAATATTGGGTCATTATAGATCTTGGTGCATGATTAAAATAATGTTAACCAAATCTAGATCCACCTTTATGGAATATTTTATTATATTTGTTGGAGGGAAAGGGTGTTTGACTTGGGTCAAATCCCTTGATTAGTGAAAATTAAATAAATAAATGATTTATTTATCTTTTTAAGGAAGTGGTTGGGATATAATCAAATAAATAATGATTTATTTGATTAATGGTGGTTGATTTGGTCATATTTAACAAGGAATATTATTTAAATAATTATTCCTAGAAAACAATAAGATAACTATGGGTTTATCTCATTAATTTCTTTGTTTTTGGGTTAAACATGACTGGGAATAATAATTAAATTATGGTTTAATTAATTATTCCATGAGGAAAATCAAACAAATATAGGTTTGTTTAATATTTCCTTTTGGGGTTTCCTGTTTGGACCATAAACAACCTAATAAATGTGGTCTATTAAGTTATTTAACATAGTGAAGGCAATTTTACGTAGGGTAAAATTGGTCTTACATGGTGTACTTGGGTCCATCTAATGATGATAGGTTAGATGACCAAAAAATGGTGTAACAAATATTTTGAAAAATCAGGACTTATTAGAACCGGTGTTCTGGTTAATGCTTGTTTCACCAGCTCAAAGGACTTCTTTTCATCCAAGGTACATTTTACCCCTTGCTCCTTCTTCAGCATGTTTGTAATGTTCTGTT